>WSFP011495798.1:0-14344 GCA_009831015.1 Picea engelmannii
TGTGATCTTGGAAAATCAACAACAGATAGGAAAATGTGCATTTTTTGGGTAAGATAACCGAAATCTAACCCTTGTTGTCATCGAGAAGGGAAATTTTTTTCTTGTGTGAAGACAATTTTTTATGAGCATGCTCTCCAAGGTCATCTTCCACAACAACAACACCCCCCCAATCCTCCTTCTAAACAATACTATATGTTTTGCTAGTTCACTTAGTTAAAAGTTGTCTTATTAAGTAAGAGGTCTTGAGTTCAAGTTTCTTTTTTTGTCACTTTTTTTTTAAAAGTTCATGCTTCCATTGTAAAGTGTATTTCACTCCAAGTATAAAAGTGAATCACTATAAGTAGTTTTAATATTTTATTTTAAAGTTATTTGTTTTACATGCAACTTTATTTTATAAATTAACTTCATTGTAAAAGTGATACCCACTTCCTTTTATAAAAGTGGGTCACTTCATTAATCAACTTATTTGTAAAAGTGAGGGCATAACTTTCACATCCGAAGTCCATTTTCAGTGTCGTTTTTTTTAAACCGCCTAATTTTTCAAGATATTTCCATCCATATCATCAATTTCAGTTTTTAAATCCATATTATCTACATATTTAATATGTCTTCTTCTAGTGATCTTTTTCTTACCAACACCAACTACTTCCAATGGAAATCCCATATGGAGGATGTTTATTAATTAGGTTGGTTGTCATTGATGTCAACCCTTGAAGAAAGTCAGGTAGAGAATTCCGGTAGAACAAAGGTTTGAGTAATGGACCTAGGCTTATTTGATGGATAATGGTATGAGTTTTGATATATTTGTAGGTAAGACTATTATAGATGGATAATACATGTCATGCCATTTCCGGTGGTATGTGGAATGTCACATAACTCCTCACGGTTAGAGATTTATGGCCATGTGAAGTTGGAGAACCCTTATGAGTCATCTAGAAGCCCCAAAAGGTCAAAGTAGTCAAAGTGTTTGCAAAAAAGAAATCATTTAAATAATAAAGTGAAGTGATGAGGAAGGTAACCCCTTGAGGAAGCTACATAAAAGTATAAATAAGAGGAAAGGGTCTCTCATTCAAATCACACTTGATTATCATTGGATATCTATTTTTGTGAAATATTATTTGGGAAGGTATTATTGATAGAGAAAAATTGCAGCAGAAAAAGTGTGACAGGAAAAGTGTGGCAGAAAAAGAGCGGCAGGAAAACCATGGCAGAAAAACTACGGCGGGAAAACTGCGGAAGAAAAAGTGCGACAGAAAAATTGTGGCAGCAAAAGTGCGGAAGAAAAATCCCGGTAGAAAAAGTGCGACAAAAAAATTGCGGTAGAAAAATTGCGGCAAAAAAAGTGCAGCAAAAAAATCACGGCAGAAAAATCGCGACAAAAAAAGTGCGATAGAAAAAGTGCAGCAGAAAAATGCGGCAGAAAACTCACGACAACAACATGGTTGGGGTCTATTTATGAGATATATGCCACATCTTGTTTGAGGTATGTTTTGTGAGCTAGTGTTTATCTCTTGAGATGGTATTGGATGTTCAGTATTGCTGCATATATCATATTTGTTGAGGGATACAATTGGTATTTGGCATATGGGTATTGGTCTTTTGGTTGTGATGTGTTGTTGAAGTTGTTGGTTTATCTTGAGACTACATACTAGTGAGGTTGTGGCACATGGTTTTATGTAATGGTTTATGGTATTTGGTTTATGGATAGAGTGATGAATTGTTAGATAACTTTTGATGGTTATATTGGTGTATGTCTTTGATATATGGTTGAGGTACATGTTGGGTACATGGTTGAGACAAGTAGTTGATCAGTTGGCACATACATGAGGTGTATAGTTGATGATGTTGGTACATCTTGATGAGTCATAGTTGATGTGTAGTTGGTGCATGGTTGATGCAATCATTGATGGTACATATTGAGGTATAGGTTGGTGCATGGTTGATGCACTTGTTTATGGTACAAGTTGATTACAGGTTGTTTGGGCAGGTTATTGTGATAGGTTATTTATACAGGTTTGGTGCATGGTTGATGCATTTTTTATGGTTCAGGTTGATGTATGGTACATGTTGGCACGGTTTATTGGTACAGGTTGTTAGAGGTTGATTACATGTTGATTGGTACAGGTTTACAGTAGTATATCTCACAGTGATAGTGTGACAGTGGTTCCATCATTCTACTTATATTTCAGGGAGGTTGGACGGGGAAAGGATAGGTGGTTGTAGCTACCTTTCGATTGTAGTCGAAGAACATAGGGGGTTGTAGACTCCTTCTAGTTGTAGCCAGAGAATTGGGGAGTTGGATTTTCCCTCAGGTTGTAGCCTGAGAAACTAGGGGGGTTGGAGACTCCTTCCAGTTGCAGCTTTGGGTTTCCACGTAAAACACTGGTGTACTATGTATGTGTGTGATTGCTCATTTGTTCATTGTTTATTTACTCTGCAACTATTGGATGATAATTCTACATTGATATAACGCTTGCATTTTATGGTGAAAAAGGATTAAATTGCTCTATTACTGATTCACCCCCCCTCTTAGTAATCCAACAATTGGTATCAAATCCAGTTCCTTCAAGAAATAGTTTAACCACTGGAAGAAGATCATGGATTATTTTGAGAATGGAGTACCAATGTTTAATGGTTAGAATGGTTTAAAGTATGGGATGTGGAGCAGAAGGACGAAAGTATTTTTATAGGCACAGGGAAATTATATTTGGCTATCAGCTATTACAGGATATGATAGTTCAAAAAGGGAAAAGACTGCAGCCAAGAAGGAATTGAAGAAGAATAACAAAATAGCAATGGATTTCATCTGGGAAGGATTACCTAATCTGATAAGAGAAAAAGTTGGTAAATTTCCATCAACCAAACAACTTTGGGATAAGTTACATGACATATATTCTTCACCCATCGTAGATTCAGAAAATGCCAAAGAAGATGTAGATACATATCAAGAATAATTATGTTCACCATGTCAAACAGATTCATAAGATGAAGAGTACATAATTACCAGAGGTATGTTGTTTTGCTTTAATTGTGAAAAACGTGGACATCTTGAAATAGAATGCCATGAAGGAAATGAGACAGAAAAACTAATTGAAAAGGAAGACAATTATGAAGCAGAATTGATTAGTGCTTTAGAAGAAAACAAGTCACTCAAGAAAGAATTGATGAAACAAAAGGAAAGTGTTCGCATTTTTTAAGAATCCCAACAAGTCATCGAGAACTTAAGAACTCGGCTAGAAGAAGCCAGAAAGATCAACGAAAATCTTGAATATCAAAAGAAGTATTTGGAAGACAACATAGAAGCACAAAAGGAAGAAGCAGAAATGAGAGAGAAGATATTGACAGATCATCTTAAGGAAAGAACTAATGATCTAAACTAGCTTGAGGCAGATTTTGGTCAAGAAGAGAAAGGACTTGAAGAATAAATAATCACATTAAAAATTCAGCTTGAAGAAGCGAAAAGAACAGAAGAAGTCACAAAGTCTCAAATAATGAAGAAAGAAGAACAGGTTGAAAAGCTTGAAGAAGAAGTTGTAACATTGAGAAATAAAATTATCAAGCTCAACAAGAACGTTAAAGAGACAGAAACATCCACATCAGTTATAGAGAATGAAGATAAACACTCTAGATTGCTAGAAAAGAAGAATGAAGAAAACAGAAAGAGTTATGCAGAAGTACTAAAAGGAAGGAATCACGGTCAACTAGAATATAAGAAAACTATTGAAGATACATCTTCAAGAAGACCATCCATGTTCAAGCCACAAATAATATTCAATCATGATCATAATTATTCAAAGCAAAAATTCAGAAGGACTATGCCACAAAGAAGATCATTCACTCCCAGATATGCAAATTTATTTTATGGTCATTGTTTTTATTGTACTAAATTTGGACATAAGGTTGAAGATTAGAGGGATTATAAAAGAAATGTTCAAGCAATAAATGTCTATGTGGCCCCCTGTAACATTGAATGTTACAAATGTCATAACTATGGACACATAGCTAGTGATTGTAGAAGCATGATCGATACTTCCATGAAAGAGAACAATGATATAATATGTAAGAAAGTATAGATAAGAAAACATGAAGAAAAAGTGAACAAAGAACAGGTCCCAGAGATTGCAAGACTGTCAATAAAACGAGATGAAGACAAATCTACAAAGAAAAAGGAAGACGTTAGATACAAAAAAGTTTGGAAAAGAAATGAAAGAAAAGGAGGACAGAAAAATAAGTAACGGGTTCAAGAGATTGTGCTTTAAGGTATTGTAGTGAAATATGAATCCAGAGACATAAAGAAAGAAGTAAGAGTTCAGAGAGATGACGGATCTACCAATGAATATGATGATGACTCTGCATCAGAGCAAGAATTGTTCTGAGCCATCCGACTTAGAGACTCCCAGATAATATGAATAATAGATAGGGGGTCCATGCGGTAGCTGAGACAAACTAGAGAACCTTAATTCAAGCATCTTGCAGAGTTTGAGTAGACAGATTTAGAGTAGTCAGTTAGCAGAAGTACAATTAGTTGTAGTAGTGAATACTTCATGATAGTACAGTGATAAATGGGTCAACATTATGGATAGCGTGCAGTAGATTCTTGGAAAGTATGGACAGAGATGGATTCATAAGAACACTTAGCAGGTTTGGATAGATATATGACAGAGGAATAGAGCATGGATTCATAGATTGGTTCAGAGAGCGGTTCAGAGACAAAGGAACATTATCATAATGGATGAAAATTACACAAAAAATGGCTCGAACAATGCTAATGGATTCGAAATTGACAGATATTTTTTGGACACATGCAGTGCATACAACAACTCACATTCAAAATAGAGTAATGCTCATAAACAACAATGACAAAACTTCTTACGAGATATGGAAAGGAAGACCAACAAATATGAAGCACTTCAGAGTATTTGGAAACAAATTCTACATCAAAAGAGAAGATGGAAGAATGAGAAAGTTTGACTCCCGTGTGGACACAGGAGTACTTGTTGGTTACTCAAGTACAAGGAAAGCATACAAGTGTTACAATCTGAGGTTGAGCAAAGTTGTGGAAAACATCTATGTAACAATTGATGAAACAGGTGGACAAGAATTAAAGGAAGAAGAAAATGAATCAATGGAACAAATTTACGAAGAAGAAGTCTACATCGAACAACCATAAGGATTTCAGTTGTCAGAGAACGCAGATTACATGTGCAAATTGAAGAAGGCCTTGTACAGTCTAAAACGGGCTCCTAGAGCATGGTAATCTAGACTGGATAAATATCTAGAGAAGACAGGGTTCAGAAAAGGAAGTGCAGACAACAACCTCTACATCAAGGTAACTCAAGATAATATTTTATTAATTGAATTTTATGTTGATAATATTATTTTTGGAAGCAATGATGATAGGTTAAGCCATAAATTTGCAAAGGATATGCAGAATGAATTTGAAATTTCATTACTCGGAGAACTATATTTCTTTCTGGGTCTTCAAATACGTCAAAACAACCAAGGAATTTTTATTTCTCATCCTAAGTATATTAGAGAAAGGCTAAAGATGTTCAAAATGGAAGATTGCAAACCAGTTACCACTCATATGCAAACCATTTGCAAGTTCAGAAAAGATGATGATTCAAAGTCTACAGACTAGAGTAATACAATTCAATGATTGGTAGCTTACTATATGTGAAAACATCCATACCAGATGTAATGCAGGCAGTTGGACATGTGTCATGATTTCAAGCAGCACCAAAGGAATCACATGTCTTAGCAGTGAAGAGGATTTTCAGATATCTCAAAGGAACAAAAGAGTTTGGATTATGGTATCCAAAAAGAAAGGATCTATCACTTATTGCCTACACAGATGCAGATTGGACAGGTTGCATTTATCACTGATGAAGCACCAATGGAGCAACATTCTACTTGGGTGAGTGTTTAGTATCTTGGTTAAGCAAGAAACAATCATCAATATCTTTATCTACAGTTGAAGCAAAGTATATTGCAGTAGCAAGATGTTGTACACAAGTTATATGGATGAAATAAACTCTGACAGATATATAGGTTGAGTACAATAAGCCCATTCCAATCTATTTTGATGATACATGCGCCATCAATATCTCAAAGAACCCGATGATACACTCCAAGATGAAGCACATTCCAATCAAGTATCACTTTTTACGGGAATAGGTTGCAGATAAGAACATCAGAGTTGAATATGTGGGCACAAAAGAACAAGTGGCAAACATCTTTACAAAACCACTTCCATGGGAATACTTTGAGTATCTTTGCCAGAGACTCAGAGTAATTTCTACTCCAAAATGAATGCTTTTGAATATTTATCATATATGTCTTAGATTTACATGAGGAAGCACCAGAAAGAGGAAAGTGCAGGTCAAGAGATCAGTCTCAGTAAGAGTTCAGTCAAGGGGAGTATCCCCAAGGATAGTTTAGTTAGGGGGAGCAGTCTCGGATGGAAAGATACCTTTGCCATTGATGAAAAAGGGGGAGATATTTATCAGATGTAGAGCATAGATGCATGGTTCCAGGGGGAGCGATGGTCACAGGGGGAGAATGAGTGATATGACTTCAATATTACATGACATGATTTCAGTATTGCATCAGAGTGTTGTCATCAATGCCAAAGGGGGATATTGTTGATTAATTGGGTTGGTTGTCATTGATGCCAACCCTTGAAGAAAGTATGGTAGTGAATTCTGGTAGAACAAAGGGTTGGGTAATGGACCCAAGTTTGTTTTATGGATAATGGTATGATTTTTTATATATTTGCAAATAAGACTATTCTAGATGGATAGTACATGTCATGCCATTTCTGATGGTATGTGGAACGTCACATAACTCCTCACGGTTAGATAGTTATGGCAATGTGAAGTTGGAGAACCCTCATGAGTCATCTAGAAGCCCCAAAAGGTCAAAGTAGTCAAAGTGTTTGCAAAGAAGAAATTATTTAAATAATAAAGTGAAGTGATGAGTGTAATATAAGTCAAAGAGGATGCAAAAGAAATTATTTAAATAATAAATTTAATGGAGAACTTACTAATTATGGAAAGTGGTTAAGTTAAGTGGAAAAGTGGTTATAAGTGGGTTAACCCTAAAATAAGTAAAGTGGGTTAAGATGGTTAGAAGGTAACCCTTGAGGAAGCTACATAAAAGTATAAATAAGAGGCAAGTGTCTCCAATTCAAATCACACTTGATTATCATTGAATATGTATTTTTGTGAAAGGTTATTTGGGCAGGTATTATTGATAGAGAAAAATTGCAGTAGAAAACGTGTGACAGGAAAAGTGCAGTAGGAAAACTGCGGCAGGAAAAGTGCGGTAGGAAAAGTGCAGCAGGGAAAGTGCGGCAGAAAAACTGTGGCGGGAAAAGTGCAGCAGGAAAAGTGCGGCAGAAAAAAACTATGGTGGGAAAAGTGTGGCAGAAAAAGTGTGGCAGAGAATGTGCAGCAGAAAAATTGCGACAAAAAAATCGTGGCAGAAAAATCGTGGTAGAAAAGGTGTGACAAAAAAATCGCGGCAGAAAAAGTGCGGTAGAAAAATCGTGGCAGAAAAAGTGTTGTAGAAAAAGTGCGGCAGAAAAATCATGGCAGCAACATGGTTGGGGTCTATTTATGAGAGATATGGCACATCTTGTTTTAGGTATGTTTTGTGAGCTAGGGTTTATCTCTTGAGATGGTATTGGATGTTCAGTATTGCTACATATATCAGATTTGTTGAGGGATACAATTGGTATTTTTTTGTTGGTATTTGGCATATGGGTATTGGTCTTTTGGTTGTGATGTGTTTCTGAAGTTGTTGGTTTAGCTTGAGGCTACATAACAATGAGGTTGTGGCACATGGTTTGATGTAAGGGTTTATGGATAGAGTGATGAATTGTTAGTTAACTTTTGATGGTTATATTGGTGTATGTATTTGGTATATGGTTGAGGTACATGTTGGGTACATGGTTGAGACAAGTAGTTAATGAGTTGGCACATACATGAGGTGTATAATTGATGATGTTGGTACATCTTGATGAGTCATAGTTGTTGTGTAGTTGGAACATGGTTGATGAACTCATTGATGGCACAGATTGAGGTACAAGTTGGTGCATGGTTGATGAACTTGTTTATTGTACAGGTTGATTACAGGTTGTTTGGACAAGTTATTGTGATAGGTTATTTGTACAGGTTTGGTGCATGGTTGATGCATTTTTTTATGGTACAGGTTGATTTATGGTACATGTTGGCACAAGTTATTGGTACAGGTTGTTAGAGATTGATTACAGGTTGATTGGTATAGGTTTACAACAATATATCTCATAGTGATAATGTGATAGTGGTTCCATCATTCTACTTATATTTCAGGGAGGTTGGACGGGGCAAGGACAGGTGGTTGTAGCTACCTTCTGGTTGTATCCGGAGAACATAGGGGGTTGTAGCCTCCTTTTGGTTGTAGCCATTGAATTGGGGAGTTGGAGCTGCCCTCAGGTTATAGCCTGAGAAACTAGGGGGTTGGAGCCTCCTTCTAGTTACAGCTGGAAAACAAAGGAAGTTGATGCTTCCAACGAATGCAATTCTTAAATACATATAAAAAAAAATCATTATGTGGTTTTCTCCCGCTTTGGGTTTCTACATAAAACATTGGTGTACTATGTATGTGTGTGATTTCTCATTTGTTCATTGTTTATTTACTCTGCAACTATTGGATGATAATGCTACTTTAATATAAAAATTGCATTTTATGGGGAAAAGGGATTAAATTTCTCTATTACTGATTCACCCCCCCTCTCAGTAATCCAACAAAATATTTATTAAGAAGTAAAGGCTTGTACCAGGTTACCTTCGGAAAGGAATAAGAACCCACTGATGATGAAAAGAAATTCAAATGGGCTAATAGGAATGACGAAGCATGTGGAGTGATTGGAATGTACATCTCCCTTGATTTAAGGTTCCACCTTCAAGAAATTGATGACCCCGATGAAGTTTGGGAAAAACATGAATTTGTGTTTGCTAAACACAATATTATTCAAGCACATCAGTTAGAAAATCAAATATTGACTTTAAGTCCAAATGATTTTTCTTGCATTGAAGACTATCTATCTAATTTTAAAACACTTATAATTTTATGTGAAGAGTGTAGCATAAAGTTGGAGGAAGAGCGTTTCATCTATATTATTCTTTCTAAGCTAGGTAGTGCATATTTTGTGTTTGTATCTACCTTTTATGCCATGAGAGAGGCTCTAGGGAAATCTTATCAAAAACCCACTCTTGATTCATGTTGTGATGCTTTGATTAGAGAAAAAGATAAGCTTGTACAACTTGGAGTGATCATCACTGCAAGTACCTCCAACAAAGCCTTAGTCGCCCAGCAAAAAGATAAACCCAAGAATCCCAATAAGCAAAACATCAGTATTGATTCTACTACTACTACTTCTTCTTCTCATGGGCATGCACTTTCTGCTTCTGGTTTCTCCTTCAATGCAACTTATATTTCTTCTTTTGATGAGTGCCTTATTGATTCTGCAGCATCTTATCATATGGCTAAGGATAAAGCCATTTTTTTTCTCTAAATGAATGTAACAACAAGAAAATATTTGTTGGTGATGATGGATCTCTTAGTGTTGTAGGATCTGGAATAGTTCAAGTAGATAATGGTCATTTCAATGATGTGTTATGGGTTCCAATTATTTCATGTAACCTTCTATCAGTATATCAAATAGTTCATTCAGGTGAAGGTAAAACCGTAGAGTTTTCACCTCACCAAGTTTTAATCAAGGATCTAAAATATCCTAAGCATGTTCTTGCAACTAGAATTGTTGATGATATTACCAGGTTGTACAGGTTTGACAACTTTGGGTCATCATATTTTCCATCAATTTTTGTTGCTCATAGCGATGACTTGAACAAACTTTGTCATGAGCGGTTTGGTCATCTAAACTATCGCTCATTGCAAAAACTATGTAATCAATAGATGGTGACTGGTCTTCCTCTTATTTTATGCAGAGATGGTGTTTGTTCTAGTTGTGTTCTTGGAAAACATCATCGGGACAATTTTGACAAACATGCCTCTTGGCACGCCTCGAGCCCTTTGAAGCTTGTTCATAGTGACTTGTGTGGTCCACTTTCTTCTCCTTTTTTGGGGTGCAAGTATTTATTAACTTTCATTGATGACTTTTCCATATGTACTTGGGTTTACTTCTTAAACTTAAGAGCGAAGTTTTTGACAATTTTCTGGCCTACAAGGCCCTTGTAGAAAAGCAATTTGGACATCAAATTCAAAGGTTAAGAACAGATAATGGAGGCGAATATGTGAACAATAATTTTGCAAGTTATTGCACTACATAGGGAATCCAAATGCAACACATTGTTCCATATACACCACAACAAAATGGTGTTGCTGAGAGAAAGAACTGGACATTAAAATAAATGCCTAATTGTATGATCCAATCTAAGGGATTAAGTCTAAAGTATTGGGAAGAAGCCATTAACTGTGAAAATTACATAGTAAATCGCACTCCCATAAAGGCTCTTAAAAATATAACACCAGAAGAAGCATGGACTAAAATTAAATTAGATGTAATTCACTTCTGTATATTTGGAAGTATAGTATGGGCTGACATTCCTAATGAGAAAAGGAAAGCATTGCAACCTAAAAGTGAGAAGTGTATATTTGTTGATTATTGTGAAGATGTCAAAGTTTACAAGCTTCTTCAACCACATTGTAATGAAATTCCTATTAGAAAAGATGTTAAATTTGAGGAAAGTGTCTTGGCCTGAGAGCCTAATTTGGCGTTTGTGCCTTCTTTGGCCTATGAGCCATATTTGGCATTTGTGCCTTCTTCAGCCTGCAATCCATCTTCGACATTTGTGCCTTCTTCGTCCTGTGAGCCATCTTCAAAATTTGTTACTTATTTTGTTCTTATTCTGGTTTCTTCTTCAGATGATGACAGTGAGGATGAAAATACACATATGCCTTCTCACGTTCCTTGAGATGAGTCCATTAAACTTGAACCAGCACCAATGCCACCGCTTCCTATATGGGTTTTTTCAACACGAGAAGGAGCTGATGATCTTATCAGTGATCCTTCATATCAGCGGCAGACATGTTCTCAGTTCCAACGAGTGTTTTCTCTTTTGGCTCAAGTTTCAGAGACTCGTGATCTAGATGTTAGAATATGATGGATGTGCTCATTTTACCATTGACAATATTACTATTGTCACCCAACCATAGGCTGAAGCCACCCTCTGAGCACCTTAACCTTGATAGAGAATCACTTCAGAAGCAAACCCTAGGCTAGATAGCCAAACAAAGGGTAGCGCACCTTTTCCCAAGGATAGTGCACCAACAAGAGATGATTAGATAGTCCAAACCCTAGCCAAGAGATAGTCCAAGACAAACGTGACCTGCTAGCTACAGCAGATGCAATGGCAGCTCTCCTCCAAACCTGTGCACAAAAATGGGCACTGCAGTGCGCACAAGTGTTGCTCTGCAATTCTGAGACTGCCTACCAGAATGAAGACTGGCCTCCTATATTTATAGTAATTCTAGCTAACTACCTAGGCCGACTTCTCATTCTGGGTATCTTTCTGTTCAGTATATATTATTTCTTCTGACCGACTTCTTCTCTTAGAGGCTAATAACCTAATACAAATTATCTTCTTGAGTCAACAAGTCTTCTAGGGTTATTAGCCAACTCATTAGGGTTTCTTCTTGCTTCCCGGAGTGTTCTATTCTCATCGGGTTTACACGTGGAGGTAAATACCTCCCGCAACTCATGTAATATCAACACTCCCTCCTAGTTAGGGAGGTATTATAGGTAATGGTCTTGAGCACAAACATACCATTCACCTGGTAGCATCAACATAGTTGTATAGACTATCTCATGATTAGATCATGAGCACCATCATCACTATCAGTGTCATCAGTCGTATCATCTCTCGAAATCATACTCCATCTGAGTAATTAGACATGATGTTGGATAGGTCACTCACACCATGGAGTGATACAAGAGCCACTCTTCTAATATGGACATATGTCCTAGAAGAGTAAATGTTTTGAACCATTTTTCGTCTGGGAAATCTCTGTCCTTTGATCATCCATCTAGCCGATAATCATTTCCAATACTGTTGATAGTCTTCAAGGAAATCGGAACAAAATAGAACACAATTGTGTCTATCCATAGTAGTACATAACTACAATCCAGTGGTACACTACCACACCAAGTAACACACAAGTACTTGATAAAACAGTGGAACACATCCACCACAATACTATACATCTACTGTCGTACAATCTTCATAACAATCATTTGATATCAACTTGCACAGAAACAATGTCATGATATAAACTGAATCATCTAAGTCATTCTTCCACTCACATTTGTGAGATCCTGGAAGAGCATCTGCCCTAAAAAAGTAAGACATCAATGCTGAGCTATCTAGACTATTCTTCTCAAGAAAGGAAGAATAATTGTCTTTATTTCTAAGCCTGGACATTCCTCACCCTGGGCCATTCCTTCGACACTAAACAAAGTGTGACCTGGAGATAATGAATCTTCCCTAAGGAATGTATGTCCCTGATTGCTAAGCCTGGACCATTCCCCACCCTAGTCCATTCCTCCGCCACTAAAAAAAGTGCAACCTGGAGAGAATTAATCCACCCTAAGGAATGACTGTCTAGACCATTTCCCCTGTTAACCACAAGAGGAAAATATTGTCCTGTACCAACCTCCAAAATGGACCATTCCTCATGTTAACCACAAAGAGAAATCATTGTCTGGCAAGGCGGGCCAGTCTTCTTGAGTAACCCTCAAGAAGAGAGACTGCCCCAGACCACTCCCCATGTTAACCACAATGGGAAGTCGTTGTCTATGATACATAATCAATATGGACCATTTTCCAAACTGGAAAATGTCTATCTGTCAGAAATCTCAATCCACTTTCCGAACTAGAAAGGGAACTACTCATCCTGGACCATTTTTTGAACTGAAAAATGATTGTCCATGAATCAATACATATCAGTGCTCCCTCCCAACCTGGGAGTCATATCTTCCTTTTTCAATAAGGAAGTCGTCTCCACGAGCTCCATCTTGAGTACGCAAACTCTTTCATCTTGAATAGAAGATTTACCAAAATGTTTTCTTATCTACTCATCTGTGGAGATATGTATTGGAGAACCACTTTCTCCTTTCTAGACTTCATCACGGATAATGTAATGTTTGATTTCAAATGTACTTCAGTCTAGAACACTGGTTTTCTATGAAGGCTTCATGTATCTCTGATCAATAGAGTATATCATTGTTGGAAAACTGGAACATATCCATGTGGCACTACTTCTGTCATCATGAGATCTGATTTACTGAGTAATCATCTTGATACAATATCTCTGTTATAGAAAATATTCACCACGCTTCCATTGTGCACTAGAGGTTCTCCACCACGTTGTCTTCTTCCATCTGCATACAAAGTTCTCTTTTTGATATACCTCAAAACATTGAGGTTACTCTGTATGTAAGCTCCAATCCATGGATATTGTGGATGATATATTGGCTCATGTAGAGGTATGTCTGGGACAAGTAATCATCATAGTCTTTTCCCTCCATCTGGAAGAACCTCTAGTTCTAGATCTTGCAAAGCTTACATTTATAGGTCTTTCATACACTGCTCTTCATCACAACTTTCTATACCTATGCCTGATTCCTTTTAGTGAGTTCATATCAGGTCGGTAATCTTGTGATTCTCGATACAATGATTGGTTGTTGTGGCTTCTCTTTCTTTCTTGGAATGTTCATGTTCTTCCTCATGTTTCTCTTTAGCTCTTGGGTCCATGTAGTTTCTTATACATTACATGCCCTTAAGATTCCACTTCTTTCTTTCATCATAGGATCATGGATGTGGATGGACAACCAGGGATACTTTAAGGCTTCTCTTCGAAGAAGACTTCTTCTAGGTCGAACTAAACACGTACTACTTTTCACGGCTGCCACCATGGATATATACTTCATCATCTTCAATGGATCATAGGATTATATCCCTCCTAATCCTTGCTTCATGTATGAGTGCATATAATCATCTCCCTCCGTCTAACAGAGTCCATGCTTTTGTCTTATTGTCTCTTTCAAAACATCATAATTCTTTCTCCAATTTCCTCTTGATTGCTGACTTCTTTCTGTCTTTGCTTCTTCTAAGTCTCTTCAGGACTGATTTTGATTTCAGCTTATATTGTAATAGTTTCCACATGATTTGTTTAATGTATCTCATCCTCTGACTTGTATAATGATGGAAATCCTTATCTTGTTGTTCTTCCATAGGTATAGTTCTTCTTGGAACACATTATCTTCCAAGAGATAGATATA
>WSFP011495799.1:0-14344 GCA_009831015.1 Picea engelmannii
AACTCAAAAACTCATGAATATATCATATATAGTTCATCAACAATCGACTCACTTAGAGAAAACATGTCACAAAATGGGATTTGGGGAAGGTAACAACTTTTCCTCAAAAACCCATCAAGGTACACTCAATTGACACACACACAATGTGTGTGTGTGTGTGAAACTTAATAAGATAAGGAAAGGTGGGGGTATAACTCCCTTTGAGCATGAGGTTGATGCCCCTTGACCCTCCTTTATTATTGTGATAGGACTCATCATCTCCCACATATCTAACTCCTAAACCCTTCCTCTCTTAGCTCTTTGCCCATAACCCCTCACACCCTCATTCCTATTCCATTCTCAAGAAATCGAGTGTCACTAGTAGAGAGCTCTTTGTACCTACAATAATGAGGAGTAGTGAAACATAAATGATTTTAAGTGGGAGTGTTGGGAAGGGCAAGGAGGCAATAATTGGTGGCGAATCCAAGTTGCAAGATGTAAAATTGAGTCCATCCAGGGTCAACTTTATATAAACATAAATATGCCTACATTACATACAACAAGTTAAAACACTAACAATAGCCTAGAAATTATAACTACATTTAGACTTTAGATTTTTAAAACAAAATTGTACACAAGTGCAAAAGGTTCCCAAGGTTATTTGGAGGTCGATCCTCACTTTATTTGAGCTCAATTTGCACCAAACAAAATCAAGAGAGAGAAATTAGGACACAAGAATGTATATCTTTAATTTGTGGCCAAACTCAAGGCTTTCTTACACTTTGGCACTATTAACACCAATTTAGGCAAAAGACATTTTTTCCCAACTTAAGCCCGATTTGAGCCATATTTGAGTTAAAAGGTGGTCATTCAACGGGGAAACAACACAAGTGGAAAAGAGGGTGATTTGTAGGCTGGAGGAAGGTTTGAAAATGATCCAATCATTTGGAGAGCACAAAAAACCCCTTTATCCCTCTAGAACAACACCAGAGATTGCCTAATCAAGGACCTTTCATGTAACAACTCTAGCAACCATTGATGATTTTGTGTTTATCCTCTTTACTCCCATTTAACTGCAACAATAGTCAAGTGGTTTTAAGTATATTTGAATTGTAGTATTAAAGGCTTGGCACATGGAGGCACAAGTTCCAAAGAACATTGATGATGGTGTGACCTTCTCTTTGGCCCTCTTCTCAAAGGATTTTCTCAAAGCCATATATCTCTTGGATACATTTGTTTTTCTTTCAAAAGTAGAACAAATGTTTTTTTATGCAAAGTGCTTTTTGAAAGATTATATAAGGGGGCTTCTTGTCACTTCTCCTAAAGTGACAAGTGTTTTGTAACCCCAAGGAGATACATTGCCTTTTCTTTCAAAAATAGGATAAATCTTGTTTTATGTGAAGTGATTTTTGGAAGATTCTAGAAGGGGCCCACTCGTCACTTCTCCTAAAGTGACAAGTGATTTGTAATCCCAAGGTAACTTTAACCATGGGGATGCCAACCCTAACCTTGATGTAGCCAAAGCCTGAGATTCATTCACAAGATCAAATAAAACCATGCTAACACATGAGAATGGAACAATAACTCTCTTTTATTCCTTCTCCATCCTAACTATTACAATGGAAGTTCAACCCCTTATAACTACTATTCGAGAATTTTGAAAACAACTAATTTTAGAAAAACAATTATTTTTAGAAAAACAACTAAATTTAGAAAATTCTCACATAAATCTAAAACCAACCATTAAATAAGAGATAACTAGAGCGACATTATTTGTCAAATCGCTTTTCTGATTAAGTTCATAAAGTAAGAGATAACTAATAATTGAAAAATTAAAAATTCTTGTAAAATCACTAAAACCCCAATTTGAGGCCTTATGTGAAGGAATTTGACCCCATAAAAGTGTCAAAATGATGTTCGATCTAGTTTATTAGATTGGCACGGCAGTGAAATCTTTGAGACGCAACTCCCCGTAAAATTTCAGCCCAAACAGATAACCGAGTCAAAAGTTATGATCCTTTGAAAATCCCTAAAAAATCCCTGCATCATTTTCCTCTGGTTGAAAAGAACGCAGCTTCTGCAAGTTACTGTCCTCAAACTGTTTCCATTTAATGGGATCTAGGTTCAGTAAGTCCCCTTCTATAATCCGTGTACTCTCTTTTGGTGCTACGCCTTCCCACTAGACAAGATATCGGTTGTATTGGCCTTGCCGAGTATGAAGGGTTTTCTTATCTAAAATATGTGCAATCTTTTCCTTTTTATTGCTTGGAATGGCTTGTTTCCAATCCACCTTCGCCTCATTGTCATCACCCAGATCATCCCCATGGAATATATAGAAATCAAAAACGTTAAACACAGGGGAGATATTGAGGTCAGCTGGTAAATCGACCTTATAAGCATTGTCATTGATTTTCTTAAGTCTTGCAAGGACCAATTTTCTTATACTTTAATTTGTGGTAGCTTCCTCTAGGAAACTTCTCCTTTTGTAAATAAACCATCACCAAATCACCTTCATTGAATACCTGATATCGCTGTGAGCATCTTTTATCATTTTTTTTATGTTCATTATGGGCATGCAGTTTTTGTCTCGCTTGTTGCTTTAACTATTAAATGTGTTCTGCAAAAGCTTCCCCGTCATCACTGATCCTATCCCCAAGTGGTAGATGGACCAAATCTAGGACACCCATAAGATTTCTACCGTAAACAACCTGAAATGGAGATTTACCTGTAGATCTATTCATTGAACTATTGTAGGCAAATTTTGCTTGAGGTAAAGCCAAATCTCACTACTTTGGATTCTCTCCAACAATGTTATGTAACATGTTTCCCAAACTTTAATTTACCACCTCAGTTTTCCCATCTGTTTGGGGGTGATAGACACTGCTGAAGTGTAATTTAGTCCCTATTTTCTTCCATAAAGTCCTCCAAAAATGACCCAATAACCGAGTATCTCTATCAGAGGTAATAATTTTTGGAACCCCATGCAATCTAACAACTTCAGAAAAAACAATTATACTACCCTTGATGCATCACTAGTTTTCTTGCAAGAAATGAAATGAGCCATTTTAGAGAACCTATCAACAACCACAAAAATAGAATCATTATCTCGTTGTGTGTTTGGGAGCCCCAACACAAAATCCATGCTCTGATTTTTCCATGGGCCTGTGGGCACTAGTAATGGGCACCATGTGTTTTGTGAGTGTCCTTTAGACATTTGGCAAATCCTACACCGTGCCACATACATGGTTATATATTTTTTCATCTTCGACCAGTAATACTTATCTTCGATTGAGACTAGTGTCTTATCCTTTCCAAAATGTCATGCCAAACCACTACTGCGAAGGTCTCTGATAATATTTTCCCTCATTGAACCAGTTGAAATGCATAATTGTTTTCCTTTGAAGAGGTAGCCATCTTGCATAAAATATTCAGCTTGATTAAGATCCATGTTCCCAGCGATTGGATTCTTCAATTGTTCCACAATCTCCCGAAAATCATTATCAGATGCACATAGATCCTTTAATGCAATAAACTGAATTACTTTATTTTCCATGGTTGTCAAAAGAACAGTGCACCGACCCAAAGCATTTGCAACTCAATTTTGTCGTCCTGATTTGTGCTTCAAAACAAAGGTGTAGCCTTGTAAGAAAGAGACCCATTTTTCATGTCTATTGTCCAATTTCATATGGGTGTTTACATATTTTAATACAATGTGATTGGTAAATAACAAAAACTCTTTCGGCACTAGATAATTCCCCCAATGTTGCAATTCTTTCACAATTGCATAAAATTCTACATCATATGTGGAGTAGTTCTTTCTTACCTCATTCAATTTTTCACTAAAGAATGGAATTGGTTTACCTGCTTGGCTAAGTACAACTCCAATTCCTATATGTGAAGCATCACAGTCTACCTCAAATACTTTATCAAAATATGGTAAGGCTAATATGGGTGCCTTAACTACCTTCTTATTTAGAAACTTAAAACTTTCCTCAGCTTCATTGGTCCACATGAATTTCTTGCCTTCGGTGCAATCTGTTATGGGTGCTACAATACTGCTAAAATTTTGAATAAATTTTCTATTGAAGGTGGCTAGCCCATGAAAACTTCTTACCTCTATGATGCTCTTGGGACTAGGCCACTCCAAAATTGCTCTGACCTTCTTCGAATCCATCTTGACTCCCTCTATCGAGATGATAAAACCCATAAACGCCAAACTTTCTTGCAGGAAACTACATTTCTTCAGGTTTGCATAAAGTTGATGTTTTCTCAATGCATCAAATATAATTTTTAAATGTTGCAAGTGATCTTCTTTGTTGTTACTGAAAACTAGGATGTCATCAAAATAAACAACAACAAAATTACCAATATAAGGTCGAAGCACAATATTTATCAGCCGCATGAAAGTACTAGAAGCATTGGACAACCTGAATGGCATCACCATCCATTAATATAGTCCATCCCTGTTCTTGAAGGTAGTTTTCCATTCATCCCCTTTGCGAATATGGATCTGGTGGTATCCACTTCGCAAATCAATCTTACTAAAATATTTAGCTCCAGCTAACACATTGATCATGTCATCCAATGTCACGCACCTGACCCCCTAAGTATCCTTTTAAGGGATGGGGGTATAAATTTCCCACTTTCCTACAACTCTCTGAATTCCTTGGATGAGGACGCTATTTCATTAAGCTCACTGAGAGCTTTCCATTGACTATACCCTTGTCCAAACCGAGTTCTGGTTTGAAACTTTTGGCTTTTCAGAGTTTTTGGGGCATCATTGGCCAATGGAAATCCCCTTCACCACATGGCATCACTTCTCTCATTTCGTCCGACATGGCAATATCGTCACCCATTTAGTGTCGTTGCTGCGGAGGAGGGGTTGCATGGAATATCACCCTAGAGCCTTCACGAATACCGGGTCTTCGACCCTTCGATGATTCTTGTGCAGATCTATAAACTTCCTCGGAGACTCGAAGTCCTAGAGTCTCTTTCCACTCCAGAATCTATAGTGGAGCTCAATCCACCATTACATTTGACAAATGAGATTATCCACACTTATCACATAGATTAGACTTGGCAAGGAGGGGGGCTCCCACACTTAATTCGCGACCAATCCCACGATGTCACATGGAACTACCCAGATGTGCCACATCATCATGGCGTACGTGCCTTGTCTAGTTGAGGTTGGACACCACACACATGGATTTTAGCACTTCATTGTTTAACACACCATCATATATCCTCGCATCTCTCATAGTCCCAGAGTTCTGAAGTTCTGGATACCCGAAGTATTGTCTCCCTCTAGTTGATCGAACGATCAAGAAGGTTCCCCTTTGAGTATTCCTCAACTGGTCACCCCCTAGCTAGACCATGATGCCATGAGATAGATGAAGTTTTCATTTTTGCTCAGCTACAATATGGGACAAAGGTTACTCTCCTTTTCCTATAGGGCCTTGGAAGTTCAGTTTTCTATCCACTAAGCAAGGGAGCCTATTGTGATTGCTCACCCAATCACTACATCTCCATTTATCATCTTGATTAGAAAACATTGTCCAAGCTCTCATGTACCCAACATAGCATGTATTTCTAAGTTCTCCTGGGAACTAAAGAGCCTCACACACTATGTTTCCTCTCGAATGGTCTTCTGACCTACTCATGTGTATCTTCCGCCCTCTACCCCTGATTTTCCTGACTTTTCTTACCTTTTCCAGAAATATTTTGTGGGTCAGATCAGGAAGTTTCCAGATAGGTACTCTGCCCATCTCCTCATTTACTCTTGAGGAAGACTTTCCAACTACCAGCTTGATTGGTAATTAAATTTTCTGGGCTAGAAGATTGTTCTGGGTCTGAGCAATTTATATTCAACAGTGCACTGGTCTGGCAAGGTCATCTCAACCATCATTGGTTCCCCTTACCATCCCCTCTCATGCATCATGATCCATACTAGCCACCTCCTTTTAGTAGTTATGCCACAATTTTCCATTTTATTTAATGTCAATACACACACACACACTACCTTTAATAAAGAGGTTTGTTGTCTTTCCAAAATTCTCAGGACAGGTCTGTCCATAGTATTTTATCCAAATATAATTATATTTACAAGCTAGGGGAAACATGGGTATTACAATCTCCTCCCCCTTAAAGGAACATCATCCTCGGTGTTCTACCTATCGTTGTGGTATTTATGTACAATAGTGAACAAAAACGGGTATGCATGTTTCATGGCATCCTCCAATTCCCATGTAGCTTCATCTGGACCAAAGTGTTTCGATTGCACCTTGACCTGTGCAATGGTTTTGTTTGTGAGTGGAATGTCCTTCGTGTCTAGTATGCATTGGGGTTCTGGTAGGAATTCTCCCTTTGGTTCCACTTGGATCACATACCAGTTAATTATATGATTAGAATCATGTACATATCTCTTCAACAATGAAACATGGAAAACATTGTGTGCTTTCAGTATGGGAGGAAGTGATAATCTATGTGCTATATGACCCAGTCTGCCTAAAGTTTCAAAGGGTCCACAAAACCAAGGTGCCAGCTTGGCACAAGTTCCCATTCTCGAGGAAATTTTGCTGGGTCTAATCCATAGATACACATGATCCCCTACTTTGAACTCCCTAGGAGTCATGTTTATGTCTGCATAGCTCTTCTTCCGGTCTTGAGCCACCTTCAGATTTTGTCTTATTCAAACTACTTGTTGTTCCATTTTTTTTAATAGGTGTGAACTGAGTTTTATTCCGTCCACTGGGTTATTCCACCTGATTGGAATGTTGCATTTCCTACCATAGAGAGCCTCAAAAGGAATCATCTTCAAGGATCCCTGATAGCCATTTTTATAAGCAAACTCTACCAATGGTAAGTAGCTTTCCCACTACTTGGGATGATACATCACATGCATCCTTAACATGTCCTCTAACACTCGCTTTACCCTTTTTGTTTATCCATCAATTTGAGGGTGATAAGGCGTACTAAATAGTAATCTAGTTTCAAAACCAATAAACGGAGATTTCCAAAAGTTTGAAGTAAATTTTGTCTCTTTGTTTGATACGATTTCCTTAGGCATGCCAAGTAGTCTAAATATTTCTTTCATGAAAATATTGGCAATATCTATCGCCTTGCAAGTTGACTTTACGGGGATAAAGTGAGAATCCTTGCTCAGCTTGTCCACAACTACCATAATAGTGTGATTTTACTTGGTTGATTTAGGTAGTCCGGTGATAAAATCCATGGAGATGGTTTCCCATTTCCATTCTGGAATTGGTAGGGGTTGCAATAGCCCTGCTAGATGTTTGTGCTCCACCTTAACCTGCTGACATTCTAAACACTTAGCCAAGTAGTCAGCTATGTCCTTTTTCATTCTTGGCCAATAAAATAGTTTCTTTGGTGGTTGTGATCATTTTCTGATAACCAGGTGATCAATGTATCGTCTTTTATGTAGTTCATCCAGTATGAACCTCCTCAAGTCATCACTATTTGGAACATACAACCTACCTTTGTAAGTTAGCAGGTCATCATTCAATAGTTGATATCCCTCATACTTCAGCCCTGTGGGCTCTTGCTGTAAGTATGATTCCACAGTTTTGAAAAACTCATCCATTGCCTCTGCACTTTTAACTCTCTCCTTGATGTGTAATTCACAGGTACTTATAGTTTCCAAATGAATCACTTTCATACTTCTATTGAGGACATCAACCACTCTGTTTTCCTTTCCCTTAATATGTTTGATTTCGAACTCAAATTCACTAAGGAGGGCCATCCACCTAGCTTGTCTAGCATTGAGTTTGGGCTGATCAAACAAGTATCTCAACCCAAAGTGGTCGATCATAAATACAAATCTTCAGCCTAGAAGGTATTGCCTCCACATTTTTAAAGCATGAACTATGGTAGCCAATTCTAGATCATGTGTCACATAATTGACTTCATGTGCATTCAATTTTTTGGATTCATAACAGATTACATGCCCTTCTAACACAAGGACTCCTCTGAGTCCTTCTTTGCAAGCATCTCTACACACGAGGAGTTTTGTATGTGGGTCTACAATTTTCAGTATTGGTGCATTGGTTAAAAGGTGTTTCAATTGGTGAAAAATCTCTTCACATTCTGTGGTCCAAACAAATTGAACTCCCTTTTTCTATAGGGAGGTGATTGGATAACCAATCTAGGAAAACCCCTTTATGACCCTTCTATAGTCTCCTTTTAGGCCCATAAAGGATATGATATCAGATATATCCTTTGGTGTAGGCCAATCCATGATGGATTTGATCTTGTCAAGGTCAACTGCCACTCCTTCCTCAATGATGACATGGCATAAGTAATGGACCTTTCTTTGAAAAAAGTCACACTTACTAAACTTTGCATAGATCTTGTGCTCTCTTACCACTTGAAGCATTGACTTGGGGTGCTCTTCATGCTCTTATCTACTGTTAGAATAGATCAGAATGCCATCTATGAAGACCAACACAAATTTGTCTAAGTATTTGTTGAGTACATTATTCATCATGCACATAAAGGTGGTTGGTGCATCTCCTTCAATTGCAGTTTGAGCTCAACTAGCTCTGGTTTACTCATTCTATAGGGTGCTCTAGACATTGGCACTACTCTAGGTGTAAGTTCTATTGAGAAGTCAACATCTCTTCTTGGTGGTAGACCCGGTACCTCTTCTGGGAACACATATTTGTATTCTATTAATATAAGGCGGTTCTCTAAACTCACGTTACTATCCTCAGCATAGTTCAGTACTTGTACTGCATACAGAGGACATCCTTTTCTACAATACCTTTTCACTTGAAGGGCTAATATTTGTCTCATCGAGACACGTTTTTTCCTTCCCTGTAGGGTTCTTTTCTCCCATTACTCACTTTCACATTCTAACACTTTATTGTAATAGTCCAATTTGGCTTTATGGGCAGCCAACCAATCCATGCCAAGCAACATTTCATAAGATCCTAAAGTATATTTAGAGTTGCTTGGGTGGACAACCCACTCAAAATTAATTGTCTTGCTTGTAAGACCTCTGTTACTTTTCTTTTTGTCCAAGTGGCTAGTTGTACCAGCCATGATTTAGTATTTTTTACTGGTTGAAAATTACATTTCTCCACAGTTTGAGGGGAAACATAACTAAGGTTAGAACCAGGGTCAATCAAAATAGAAAAAAGATGGTTGGCAATCGTACCTTCCATCTCCACTATTAAAGCTTGGTGATCAACTTGTAGGTTATCCATGGCTGGATAAATTTGTGGCATGCTCGTAGCGACATCATTGACTATGGTAGCTTCCTGGATGTTGTAGATGCTCATATTGTCTTGCTCCCTACGGGGGTAGTCCCTCAACAAATGTGCTTCTCTACATCCCCAACATTTTAATGGTTCTCTCCTTTTATCGTCAGTCTTTCCTGGGACTGATCCAAAGGGTTTATTTCCACTTGGAGATGGAAAATTCTGTTGATACACCCTTTTAGTAGGAAGGCTCATCTTAGAGCCTTTCCCATGGTTCCTAAACCTTGAATTTTTAAACCCCTTCGTATTGAGTCCCAATTTTCTTTCCTTTTTCCAATCCCTATGAGGTTCTACCCCATGCTTGAATTTCTCATAGCAGTACCTTTTCTTTCTAATGGTGTCTTCTAGGGTCTTGGGTTCATCAAAATCAATTCTATCTCGATAGGATTGAGGCAGCCTGCTAATGAATCGATGCACCTTCACCTTTTCATCCTTGATGTAAGGCACATACCTCAACAACTCAAGGAATTTGTTGACATATTCATTAATGGTGAGTTGTACAAGTTTGAGTTCATAGAACTCCTTAGTCCTTTCATCATAGTACCTTTTAGATAGGTACTTTTTCTTAAAATACTTTTCAAATTGTTTCCATGACAACTCCTTTTCAGGAATTCCTTTCATATTTCTAAGGTCCTCCCACCATATGGAGGCCTTTCTATTCAAGTTAAACATGGTTATTCGGGCCTTTAAGTTCTCAGAGTAGTCATTGACTTTGAAGTAATTCTTTAGGTCGAGTAGCCAAGCTTCTGCTTCTTACCCCTTCTTAATTTCTTCATCAAAAGTGGGTGGTATGGCTTTCTTAAACTATTCAGGGTCATGGATCCTAGAACGTTTCCTCCTCTTTCTTCTCCTCTGAGAATGTAAACTAGTCTCACTGCTAGACAATTCCTTGGAGTTGTCAGTTCCCTCTCTAGAGGATTCTTCAGTTGAATCCTTGACGTCAGCATGCCTCTTGGCTCCATTTTGGGAATTCTTTGAGGTGATTCTTCTTGTGTTGTTATTTTTAGGGCCATGCTTTTGTATCTCATGTGGACTTTGGGTTCTCTTAGTATTATGTTTTTCCACATTACTGGCCATTGCTCCATGTTGCAGTGGCCTCTATATGTCTGATAGGCTTTGCAATAGGACTGCATTTATTTCAGTTTTCTTTTCTTATTCTCTCATGAGTCTCTCATTGTCTACTTTGGAGCTTTGTAATTCTTCCATAAGGCTTCTTACAATTTTAGCTTAATCCGGAGGGGTTTCCACCACCTTCCTTTCAACATAATCTTCTTCTCTATTGTGGGAGATTTCCCTCAACTCATGGTGTGTCACCATTCTTTACGCTGTAGTTTTCCTTGTTGTCCACTAACTGTTTAAGTGTTGATAACAACATTTTCTGTTAGTTTTTTGTCCTCAAATTTTATGAACAACGCATGTAATTTTTTTTTAAGGTAAAATTAGCTTCATTATTCCACATATAACAACAATATGCAATTCAGATTCAGAACATGTGAACAACAGAAGGTCTCACTCTTTTCAGTAGTAAAGCTTAAATAAGCTCTTGCAGGTGGGTAGGGTAGGGTTCCTTTCCCCCTTTTAAGGGATGGAGGTATAAATTTTCCATTTTCTTATAACTCCCCGAATTCCTCGAATGAGGACACCATCACCTTGAGCTCACTGAGATATTTCCATTGACTATACCCTTGTCCAAAACCAAGTTCTGGTTTGAAAATTATGGTTTTTTGAAGTTTTGGGGCGTCATTAGCCAATGGCCATCCCCTTCGCCATGTGGCATCCCTTCTCTTGTGTCGTCCAACATGGCACTATCGTGACCCATTCACTGACATGACCACGGAGGAGGGGATGCAAGGAATGTCACCCCAGACCCTTCACAAATATTGGTTCTTCGACGATTCTTGTGCGGATCTATAAACTTCCCCAAAGACATGAAGTCCCAAAGTCTCTTTCCACTCCAGAATCTATGGTGGATCTCATTCCACCATTAGATCTGACAGATGAGATTGTACACACTTATTGCATAGATTAAACTTGACAAGAGGGGGGGTCCCACACTTAATTCATGACCAATCCCATGATGCCACATGGAACTACCCAAATGTGCCACACCATCATGGCATACGTGCCTTGTCCAACTGAGGTTGGACACCACACACAAGGATTTTGACACTTCGATGCTTCTGTGTTTAACACACCATCCTATATCCTCGCATCTCCTGGAGTTTCGAAGTTCTAGATTCCCAAAGTAGGACTTCACAGAAGTGTTTACGTTGTCTCCCTCTAGTTGATCGAATGATCGAGAAGGCTCCCAATGGACCCTGAATCAACAATCCACAATATTCCTAAATTCCTCCCCTCGATCTGACGGTTGGTGGGATTTTTCCACTTCGGGACTTCGATGACTTTGCGTCCCTTACAAGTCTTAACCCATTTAAGTCTCTAATGTTTACCTACCAGAAATATCATAAAACAGGGATGACTGCTTGTTGTCGGTTGATGGTACCTCTTACTCTATCCTTCCACCATGCTTGATCCGATGATCGAGAAGGATCTCAAAGGATCCTTGGATCTACTGCCCATGTTACTTTGCGACTTCGACATTTGAGGATTCCGACTGTTTAACACCTTTTTACTCCCGGAGTAGGTCAATGCTGAATTTAACCATAATGTATATCCAATGATAAGGAAAGATCCCGAAGGTCCTTAGATATACGACTCGCGTTACTTCACGGCCAACACGTTGGTCAAAGTTTAATGATAGGACCACTCCCACGATAATGGGTAAGAGACCGCCAGTTGTCGGTCAAACCGTTCGGTTACCATTTTGACAAGTTACCTTTGGAAGGATTTGAATGTTGTGAGGTTCCAACATCTCGAAGTCCTGGACCTCCGAAGTCCCGAAGCTCGGAAGGCTTAGCTCCCTTTTAGCGTAGTGCATGGTTCCAGGGTCTTGGTCATATGGCACTTTGACAAGCCCTTGAGCGATACACTCTCATATCTTATCCAAGATTTGGTCATTAGGGAGAATGGTTTGAAAGAAGCGCCTTTCACTTCAGAATCCAAATCCTGTAATAGTACAATGGTAATTCTAAGGGATTGACGGGTTCAGAGCTATCCCATAGAGTTTGTCTTGATTCTGTATTTCCAGGTTTAGTCCCTAGATAGTTCCTTCAAGACTTTCCAACCAACACAAGGGTCAAAGTATTATGCTCCCAAATTCATTTAAAACTCATTACTAACAATTCTCCTTCTCTAAATAGAGGTAGGTAGAAAACCATCTATAAAATATGATATTCAAGCTTTGCTTCCAATTTCCTGGGCCGCTAGGCCATCAGAGCCACGAATTCTACCATTCAAAGAAGGTAAAATAATTTTCCATCATCTAGCTTAAGAAAAAAATGCATATTACAACAAAACAACGAAGACAACATAAAAACTCAAAGTCACACTTATCTGAAATTGGAAATTAATTGGAAACTGTTGAAAGGGGTGCTCTTTTCCACCCAACCATAGGCATAGTTTTCACTTTAAGTATTCCTCAACTAGCCACCCCCTAGCTAAACCATGATACCATGAGATAGATGAAGTTTTCCTTTTTTCTCGGCTACAACAAGGGACAAAGGTTACTCTCCTTTTCCCACAAGGCCCTGCCAGTTCAGTTTTCTATCCACCAAGAAAGGCAGCTTGTTGTGATTTCTCACTCAATCACTGCATCTCCATTTATCATCTTGATTAGAAAACACTGTCCAAATGCTCCTGTACCCAAAATAACATATATTTCTTAGTTCTCCTCAGAACTAGAGAGCCTCGCACACTCTGTTTCCTCTCGGATGGTCTTCCGACCTACTCGTGTGTATCTTCCGCCCTCTGCCCCCAATTTTCCTGAATTTTCTTGCCTTTTACAACAATATTTCGTGGGTCAAATCAGGAAGTTTCCAAATGGGTACTATGCCCATCTCCTCATTTAGTCTTGAGGAAGACTTCCCAACTACCAACTTGAATGGTAATTAAATATTTTGGGCTAGAATATTGTTCTGGGTCTGAGCAATTTATAAACAACAATGTATTGCTCTGGTAGGGTCATCTCAACCATCATTGATTCCCCTTACCATCCCCTCTCATGCATCACGATCCATACTAGTCACCTCCTTTGAACAAATTCTCATGACGGGTCTGTCCATAGTATTTTATCGAAATATAATTACATTTACAAGCTGGGGGAAACATGGGTATTAAATCCAACCATGGTATAGGAAACCTATATTTGATGGTAATTTTTTTGTTTTCTCTGCTATCTATGCACATTCTTCATGTATTACCCTTTTTCGGAGTCAATGATGTCGGTACAACACATGGAATCATGCTTTCTCTTACCAAACCTTTCTTTATAAGTCCCATGACTTGTCAATTGAGCTTTGCATGTTGTGTAGGACTCATCCTATAGATTGTCTGATCAGGTAAAGATGATCCTGGTATCAGATCAATGGGATGTTGAATATCCCTCTTTGGTGGAAGACCACCAGGTAGTTCATTAGGGATAACATTAGCATATTCTTATAGTAACTTGGCCACTTCAGTAGGAATAGGTATGTCTTACATGGCTCCTTTTTGCACTATTAATGCATAAAAGAATCCCATTGCCTTTGTTTCCTTAACAAACTCTCTTTCTGACAACATATTCTTAGTTTTCCCCTCATCCTTAAGGGGCAATAAGACGACTTTCAATCCATCCTTCCAAAAGGTGTAGGTATTCTTTCCTCCATCATGCATGACTTTTATGTCATATTTCCAAGGCCTCCCCAATAACAGATGAATGAATCTATCGGAATGACATCACACAATACTTCATCTTTATAAGTCTTACCAATGGGAAACTTGATCAAACATATTTTATTAATGGTGACTTCATTCCCCTTTTTGAACCGTGCAATTCAACAAGGATGGGGATGTGTTTCACAACGTAATTTCAACTTATCTACCATCTCTTTAGAAACCACATTCTCACAACTGCCACTATCAATAATAACTTGACATACCTTTCCCCCAGAAGTGCATCTGGTTCGAAAAATATTTGTTCAAAGCCAAGA
>WSFP011495805.1:0-14344 GCA_009831015.1 Picea engelmannii
TGGAACACATCCACCACAGTAGTATACATCTACTGTCTAGAGACATACAATCTTCATAACAATCAGCTGATATCAACCTGCATAGAAATAATGTTATGATATAAACTGAATTATCTGGGCCATTCTTCTACCCACATATGTGAGATCTGAAAGAGCATATGCCCTCAAAAAGTCAAACATCAATGATGAGGTATCTGGACTATTCTTCTCAAGCAAGGAAGAATAATTGTCCTGATTTTCTGAGCCTGGACCATTCCCCACCCTGGGCCATTCCTCCGACACTAAACAAAGTGTAACCTGGAGAGAATGAGTCTGCCCTAAGGAATGTCTGTCCATGATTGTTGAACCTGGACCACTCCCCACCCTGGGCCATTCCTCCAGCACTAAACAAAGTGAAACCTGGAGAGAATGAATCTTCCCTAATGAATGATTGTCAGGACCATTTCCAAAGGAAATGATTGTCCTGCACCAGCCTCCAAAACGGACCATTCCCCATGTTAACCACAATGGGAAATCGTTTTCTGGTGAGGCGGGTCAGTCTTCTTGAGTAACCCTCAAGAAGAGAGACTGCCCTAGACCACTTCCCATGTTAACCACAATGGGAAGTCGTTGTCTATGGTACATCAACAATCTAGACCATTTTCCGAACTAGAAAATGTTTGTCTGTCAGAAATCTCAATCCAGTTTCCAAACTGGAAATAATCTGCTCATTCTCGACCATTTTTCAAACTGAAAAATGATTGTCCATCAATCAATAACACATCAGTGTTCCCTCCTAACCTGGGATTCATCTCTTCCTTTTTCAATAAGGAAGTCGTCTCCATGAGCTCCAGCTTGAGTACACAAACTCTTTCATCTTGGAAAGAAGCTTTACCAAAAAAATTTCTTATCTGCTCATATGTGGAGATATGTATTGGAGAACCACTTTCTCCTTTCTGGACTTTATCACGGATAATGTAATGCTTGATTTCAAATGTACTTTGGTCTGGAACACTGGTTTTCTCTGAAGGCTTCATGTAGCTCTTGATCAATAAAGTATATCATTGTTGGAAAACTGGAACATATCCACGTGGCACTTCTTATGTCATCATGTGATATGATCTTCTAAGTAATCATCTTGATACAATATCTCTGTTATAGAAAATCTTCACCATGCTTCTGTCGTGTACTGGAGGTTCTCCACCAAGTTATCTTCTTCCATCTGCATACAAGGGTCTCTTTCTTGTATGCTTCAAAGTCTTGAGGTTTCTCTTCATATGCTCTTGTTCAATTGCTCTGGAGAACAGTCTTTGCTTCCATCTTATGTAGAACTCCAACCCATGGATATTGTAGATGATATAAAGACTCATGTAGAGGTATGTCTGGTTTATTGGAACAAGTAATCATCATAGTCTTCTCCCTCCATCTGGGAGAACCTCTAGTTATGGATCACAAATTTCAGTTCCTATGTTTAATGTTATTTATTGAGTTCATATCAGGTTGGTAATATTGTGATTCTTAATACAGTGACTGGTTGTTATGGTTTCTCTTTCTTTCTTGGAATCTTCATGTTCTTCCTGATGTTTTTCTTTAGCTCTTGGGTCTATGGAGTTTCTTATAGATTCCATGCCCTAAAGATTCCACGTCTTCCTTTCATTATAGAAACATGGATGTGGATGGACAACCAGGGATACTTTAAGGCTTCTCTTTGAAGAAGACTTCTTCTGAGGTTGAACTGAACACGTACTGTCTTTCATGGTTGCTACCATGGATATATACTTCATCATATTCAATGGATCATAGTATTAGCTCCCTCCTAATCCTTGCTTTATGTATGAGTACATATAATTGGCTCCCTCTGTCTAACAGAGTCCATGCTTCCATATTCATCCTTATTGTCTTCTGCAATATATAATCGGCTCCTTCCGTCTAACAGAGTCCATGCTTTCGTCTTATTGTCTTCTGCAAAACGTCATAATTCTTTCTCCAATTTCCTCTTGATTGTTGACTTCTTTTTTTCTTTGCTTCTTCTAAGTCTCTTCATGATTGATTTTGACTTTGGCTTTCCTTGTATAATGATAGTAGTCCTTATTTTGTTGTTCTTCCATAGGTATAGTTCTTCTTGGAACACATTATCTTTCTAGAGATAGATATACAAGATGTGTACAGAGACAATGCAAATAAGATATGTACAAGAACTAAGAAGAGTATTGTTACCTTCAGAAGAAGAAGTCTCTTTCATCCTGCTTAGTCTTCTTTGTAGGTTCCCTTTCTTCAGCCACTGATGCTTCGTGTTTCTCCTTTCTTTTCTTTATCTCAGGATAATGATTCTTGTAGTGACCATACTTTCGACAGTTGAAGCATTGTATTTCTGAAATATCTTTCTCTCAATTTGGATTCCTCCTTGAACCAATCTTCCTTTTGTTCCTGAAATTCTTGAATCTTGTTGTGAAGGCTTGATCATTGTACTTCTTTTGGGGTTTCTCTTTTGCATTGATCCTGGATTCTTCTTGAGCACAAGAAGTCCAAATTTCTTCAAATGTAGGATACTCCTTCCTTGTGTTCATTCTTGCAGCAAATGCATCCCATGTCTTGGGAAGACCATTGAGTACTATGTTTACCAATTCCTTCTCTGAAATGATCTCTTCAATAGCTTGTAGTTGATCTCTTAACTGGGAGATCCTCACAAAATATGATGTTGTGCTATCATCGTCATTCATCTTCATGTCACAGAGCTCATTCTTTAGACTCATTATTTGTCCAATGTTTCTGACTGAGAAGAGGTTTGTTAGAGCATCGTACATCTTCTTTGATGAGTCGAGATGGGAGATGTAGGGTATCAAGTGGTCTTTTATAGATTCCACTATGATACGCATGGAATTGATGTCAACGTATTTGAACTTCTCCATAACTGCAACATTCTGCGGTTCCTTCTCTTTTCCTTCTTCAAACTCTAGTTCCACAATCTTTCCTTTCACGATATCCAACACTTTATTCTTGGAAAGGATGAGGTCAATCCTTGTCTTCCATGCTCTGAAGTTAGAAGCTTCGTCTAAATTTTTTTTTGACTTCATAGAGTAAGTCATGGTGGCTTTGACTTGGTCAACCCTAGATCTCACCAAAAACTCAAACTTGACGTCTTGGCTTGCTGAGAGTACTAGGAGATGCGCTAGGCTAGGGCACACTAATCTATCCAGAAATTAGGTCAATCCCCTCACTTAAGGTGCTTCAACGAGAGGATTAGGGTTTCTGCAACTGCACCTGCTAGTAACCCTAGAGGTAGTGCTATGGTGACTGCTCCTACTAGAAACCCTAGCAGCAGTTCTTCAATGAGCTTAATATCCTTACGACTATGTTTCCTTCCAGCGGTTAGATTGAATGAAGGAGGTGTGGGCCCATAACCTGTTAGAATATGAATGAATGTGCTCGTTTTACCATTGATAATATTGCTATTGTCACCCATCCATAGGTCAAAGCCACCCTCCGAGCACCTTAACCTTGACAGAGAATCACTCCGGAAGCAAACCCTACGCTAGATAGCCAAGCAAAGGGTAGTGCACCTTTCCCCAAGGATAGCACACCAACAAGAGTTGATCAGATAGTCCAAACCCTAACCAAGAGATAGTCCAAGCCAAACGTGATATGCTAGCTGCAGCAACTGTAATGGAAACTCTCCTCCAAACCTATGCACAAGTGATACTCTACAATTCTAAGACTACCCTGCCAGAATGAAGACTAACCTCATGTATTTATAGTAATTCTGGCTAACTGTCTGGGCCGACTTCTCATTTTGGGTATCTGTCTGTTTAGTATATTTTATTTCTTCTGGTCGACTTCTTCTCTTTGAGTTTATTAACCTAATACAAGTTATCTTCTTGAGTCGACATGTCTTCTAGGGTTATTGGCCAACTCATTAGGGTTTCTTCTTACTTCCCGGAATATTCTATTCTTGTCAGGTTTACATGTAGAGGTAAATACCTCCCACAACTACCATAATATCAACATCTTTGTGGGATATTCGTGAACATTTTTCCCCCTGTTCTCAAGGTGAGTGGCTTGCACACAAACTTCATAAATACTAGTGGGGTTAAACAAGAGAAAAGTATGATGAATATAACTGTGAAGTGCGCCAATATACTTCATTAAATTTTCATAAGAATCCAAAGGAATGTTCAATGCAAGATCTTTCTTCCTAAATTCTTCTGTGAAACTTTGTATAGTTTGACCTTTACTTTGCCTTAAATTTTTCCATTCCATCATTGCTTTATGTAAATACCCTAATGGATAAAATTGCTTCCTTATCGCTGATTTAAATTCTGACCACGAGGAAAGAAGATTACCACACTTAGTTATGTCCTGAAGCTTGCTCTCCCACCATACGAGAGTGGTGCCTTCCAACCGAAGAGAAGCCAATTGCACTTTAACCTCCTCTTCATCAATATGTTAGACACAAAAATACACTTCAACCTGTCAAATCCAATTATCTATATTTTCAGGATTAACATCTCCATTAAACATAGGTAAAGAAAATTTTACATCGAGCTTTAATAATGGTTTCTTAAAAGAGGATTTATAGCTAGAATGATGAGAATGATGAGAATGCTCAGAGGAAGAAGAAATAGAACTCGAAGTTGAATATGGAGGCTCAGGAGGATCTCCTCCGGCCCCTTGGTTTACCGAAGCATCATCATCTGCATGTGCTTCCATTTTCTTCCCTTTATTCTTCATGCTCTTCTCGTAATCTCCATACATTCGTTCGACCATTTATGACATGCGATAAAAGACCATGTGAAATTTATTCTCTTGTTCATCACGCTTGTCCTCTTTTTCCATTTTCTTCCTTCTGGATGCATGGCCAACTTCGGGATTGAAAGTCTTAAGATTTCCTTCACCCTATTTATGCTTGTCCCTAGTAAGCATTCACACTCAACAATTCAAGTCAAAGATGACTACTCTGATACCAACATGATTGAGGATCTTTTCATCGTGACTTATAAAGAATTGCATTAAATGAGCATAAATTAAAGTGCACCATTAAATAAGGGGAAACTCAAAAATGAAGAGACATAAGCATCAGATCTTAACAAAAAAACTTGATAACAGAGTTCATCCCTAATGGACTACGTCTCTGAGTCCTGCTCTCAAATGGGTAGGCTCATTCATTAACTCAGCAAAAGAATTTGGAAAAATACATAAGTATAGCTCATTCTGAAATCAAGCTGCAGAAATAATGCTCAGATCAGAAAAAGACAAAACCACTAAATTTGTGGTGTCGAATTACCCAAAAATGACTGTCTCCATGCCTTGATTCGACTCTGGCACGCCCAGGCCCAAGTAGAATTTTGTCTCGGTTTTCATGCCCTCTACAACCTGCAATAATGACAGTCCTGCCTCATAAAACATGCCCATAGTCGTACGGTCCACACCCCCCTCTAGCTGGTGAAAAATCAGCTTAAATAGTAACTGGGCGGACAGATGTTCCAATGGAATCGTTAGGCGGATTGGTTATTGGTGCTAAATTTAAATCATTGTATGTGGGGGAGGTCCCGAGGTCAAACCCGCAGGCCTCCCATTTTGGCTCTTTGGTTGTAACCTCTGATATACTTGGTTGGCGGATTCTAGATGTGGCATTTGTAGCTAGATATGACGGGACCTCAACCACATTTGGCGGGGTCCTATCATATATATTTTTTTGAATTTTCGGTCACAAGCCCTCCTTAGGCATTTCAGGGGTGCCACGTGGTGCCCACTGATTGGTCCATGTGGCATCTGTTGATTGGACCACTTGGTCGTTGATGTCACCTCCACGTAAACCATGTACAAGACATGTGTAACCTTCTGGGTGGTGCCACGTGGCGTCACCTAGGGGAACCATGTAGCACTTTTCTACTGGTCCACATGGAGCCCTGAAAAATCCTATTTCCAGGTGACACATGGCAGCCTCTGGTGCTGCCACATGGCATGTTGAATTCAACATCCATCATGCTAACTTCATCTTGTCATGTCAGCTATTGATGTCAGCAGTACAGATGATGATGTGACCCATGTTGACTTGCCATGTTTGACCACAAATTTGACCGTGAATATCTTTCAATCTGTAACTATGTTTGACCAGTCGTTTGCGCCGTTAGAAATATTGCGACATGCTCTTCACGATCATGCCATTTTAAATGATTTTTGGGAACTTTGAATTTTTTCCCTTTCTCTGTCTCTTGGAGTCATTTTGAGAGTTCTAAGTTGCCTCTATGAATTCTGAGTTGTTCTTAGCCTTCTCTGGATCCTTTTTGGATCAATATCCTTCTGGTACTTTGATTTAGTTGTAGCATCTGCAGGTTCTAGTACATTTTCCTTGATGAATCTTGCAAGGTAATTCTCTTCAAGAATGAATGTAATCATATACTTCCAGGCACGGAAGTTATCCACGCCTTCTAATTTGTCAACAATCTTGGTGCTTGCAGACATCTTGACCTGGAGTTGGGAAAATGAACAAAAATTGAAAGTGCTCAAAAATTAAATATGAACTTACCAGAAGGTGCGCTTGGCTTAGGTGAGTAGGTTGGTGCAGTCTGTTTTCAAAAAATCCAAATTTTACCCCTTGAAATTGGGCCTGCGCAAATTTGGATTGGTACTTATGGTACTGGTACTGGTTCTAGTTTCCTGGTTTTCTTATTTTCTAATACTAGTGAAAACTAGGGTTTCACTCTCTGGAGGCTCTGGGCACTGAAAAGGTGTTCTTAAGCTTCCAATGAGTTCACTAGGCTAGGGCACACTTCCCTAGATATTTTTTAGGCTGAAACTCTCTTCCAACAAAAATCCCTAATTTTCTTGTACGACAACAGTGATGTTTTTGGTTACCTAGTGAAAGATGCTCTATTCAGTCAAGCTCTGAAACCATGTTAAATTTAGAGCTATTATTAATTTATTTTCAATTTGCTAGACAATAATAGCATAAGCAGGATCACTGAAAGAAACACAATCACAAGGTACACAACATTTACCATGGGAAACCCTCATGGGGGAGAAAACCCAGCAAAAACTTCCTTAATATAGATTGCAAATACAATGCAAAGCTATTAAACCAAACAGTAGAGAATATCCAAGAATGAGAAATGCGCCTCTTTCTTCTCCTTCTTCTGGCAGCTGGATCTTCCTTCAAACTTGCGCACTAGATGCGTGACTTGAGTGAGTGAAAGAATGAGGTGCTAGCCTCTCTTATTTATACTAGTTGAGGAGTGCTAGGGTGGTGTCTCTTCATTAGGTAGGGCCAACTTCTCCAACTAGTGGCTAAAACCACTTTAATTAGCCCTAGGGGCCGACTTCTCAATTAGCCTCACTTAATTAGAGTTTGACCAATCAACAAAAGGGGATTTGGTCATACATAAGTCCCGACACAATCAATCCACAAAAGGGGATTGATCTATAAGATAATAACTCAACAATAAATAGAATATACTTCGCAGTTACAACATTTCAACAATTTTATGCCCATGAGATATTTTGTGTGTACTCTTATGAGTTTTCAATAATTTTATACTTTAATATAAAAGGGATTAATAATATTATTAGTAACTTAAATATTAAATTAGGATTTTGTTATGATTTTTTCATTTTTATTGTTATAAATATGTGTTCCCCCCCTCTCATATGTATCTCTTTTCATTTTATCAATACAACTAACCATGTTAGTTTTTATTGAAGATATATTCCTCCATTTCCTAAATTTGCAAGTATAATCTACCTTTGGTGTGTAAGCGTCCCAACTCTTTTCCTTGTTTGTGCCCCTTAATTTTTGTTTTTTTATTTTGATTATTTCAAATTTCAAATTTCAAATATTAGTTCTATTTTGGATATTGGAAAACTACAAGTTGGTTTTATAGGTTTAATTTACTTTCACTATTGTCGTGTGTTTCTTTTTTTCACAAAAATAATGTTGAAGAGGAAACCTCAATATGTCACTAAGGAAAAGTTGCAATAAAGCTTCATGAATTTTGTAGAAGTTATAAACGAGATTATATAGATGCAATCCCTAGAAAAAGGGCCCATGGAACACGGTCTAAAGTATTCATTCTTTAATTACAAGAGTTCTAAGGAGGAAGAAGAGTAGCTAAACCCTTTCAAAATGAAAGGTAATACCATTCCAAGATCATTAGTGACACAAAACCATCAATACCTATTTTAAACCTATATATGAAGATCCCACAATACATATTCGTGGAAGTGGAAGTGAAAAAATGGCTAAGCAAGGTCTAGTTAGTATTCAAGTTGAAACACATTTTTTACCAACAGGACAAGTTGGATATGGCACTATAGAATTAGGATGGATCATCCCATACCTTTGATGCAAGATGGATTGCTAAAACCCCGAAAGGATATTTTAGCAATTTTCAAGATGCATTAATTTGCAGTGAAGTTCATAACTAGGATGAGACTAATGATGTCAACTCCTACACTATTTCTAGAAGGGATTGATCATTAGAAAATACATTGAAAAGTTTCAATTCCTCAAGCCCATGGCCAAACATTTTGAATATTTGGTGCATGACATATGTTTCAAATCTATGGATAGAAATTCATGATGAAGTTAAAAAGTTTGAATCGGTCTCTTTTGAAAGAGTATTAACATAGCTAGAAGAGTCTAGAGTCATGTTGAAGCTATTAAAAGGAAAATACTTGGCTCTAGTAAAAGGGGTTATATAATGATAAAAGGTCCAAGGAAGAGGGAAAGTATGAAAACTCAAAAATCAAATCCCCTAGTTCTCAATCCACCCCAAATCCTAATACCCCACGATCAAACATATATCATAAATTCTTTCAACCCTGGTTTAAGAATCATGTCTACAACATTTAAAAGATGTTTTTTGTTTGAAGACCTACACAAGTGTAAATCTAAATATAAACGTGAAGAGGATACTCTTCATGAACAACCTGATGATGACTCCAATGCATAAGACCAATCCTCTCTCTCATTAGAAACACGAAAACATTTACTCTCTCTCACTATAATGATTGGGTCGAGTAGACTTGAACCCTTGAAGTTATATTCCCATAATAAAAACAAAGGGTCCTTGTTATGGTTGATATGGTAATACATTGACTATTATTTATAAGAAACAAGTGAAATGTTTGGGCCTCCATATTGATACCTCTAAACACTTTCCCATCAACTTCCAATGTAATAAATATATCTAATGTGAAGGTTTGGTGCAAAGGGTGGAACATACTATGGAAAACTTTAGCCTCAATGTTGATTTGTATGTCATAGATGTGAGGTTAGATGTTGTTTGGGATATTTAATGGATTATTTCCAAATGTAACGAATCCACTAACCACTAAGAGAAATTCCTCTCATCCACAATATGGATGTGAAGTCACTCTCAAAGTGATAGAACCTAAAATCATCTAAAGTGTGGATTGAAAAATACATATCTAAAATCTTCACAAGAGTCACTTTGGATGCATGGCGATGGGGGAAGCTCCCTGTTAACAAAATTGTATTCCATACTTATCTACCTTACTCCAAAAGTATAAGGTGAACTTACATAAGATGTTTGCATAGAATCCACCAAATAGGAGTATGAAGCATGTTATTGAGTTTGACCCCACTAAATCTCCTCCAGTGGTATATCATTATCAATGTGCATATCCTCATAGCTTTGAGATTGAAATGCTTATGGAAGAATTTCTGGAAGCTAGGATTATAAATCTTAGTGGCATTCCTTATGCTTATTATGTGATTATTATAGAGCACTTATTCAAATCACTGTCAAGAGTAAGTTCCTCATGTCTCAAAAGCATGATTTTATCGATGATGTGTGTGTGTGTGTGTGGTGTCAATTTTTTTTTTAGTATTGACCTATGTTCAAGATATTACTAGATACCAATACATATCCAAGACCAAGAGAATACATCATTAAGGAATCATTGTGGACACAAATTCTGATTTCAAGTAATGCCAATCACCCTCTACAATGCTCCTATTACATGACTTAATGAATAATGTGGTTAGTATCTCCACAAATTTGTCTCGAATTTCTTCAACGATATACCTATATATATTACAACATTGACAAAGAATCTAGAGTATTTATATATTATATTAGATATGGTATCATAACATGAGATTTATTCAAATGAATCTAAGTGTAATTTTTTCAAAACTTACATAGAATATCTCAACCATGTTATCTCTATGGAGGGTGTTTGTATTGATACAACAAAAACTCAAGTTGTCCAAGAGTGGTCAATGCCTACAACCCTCATGAAGATTCAAGGATTTTTGGTTTTAGCATTATTCTACCACATATTTGTTAACATTTGTTTTCCTATTGCTCATCCTATAATTAAATTAACAAAAAAGGATGTCTTTGATTGGTCTATTGAGGAAAAAAATGATTTTGAGAGATTAAATAAATACCTTCCTTCATCATGCTTACTACCCCTCATTTAACCAATCCCTTCACCATTGAGTGTGATTCTCTTAGTTTGGGATTTATGCAATACTTTTACAGGATGATAGACACATTGCCTTTGAAACTCAAAAGTTGAATGAAAGAGAAACCTAAATGTTCACATACAACAAAGAAATGGTGGTTGTGATTCATGTGGTTTCCAAGAGGTGTTAGTTCCTCCTAAGTAATATTTTTTTTAATTAAAATTGACCTCATCTTGAAGAACTTATTGATCTAGGGTACTCTAACAAAGGAGCATCAAAAGTGGGTTTCCCACATGTAATCATATGACTTTGAGATAATATATAAGAAAAATAAGGAGAATTTTGTTGTGGATGATCTCTCTACATGATGAACCGCCCACTACAACTCCAGCTCAGTGACCCAACCTACTTTGATGCACGATCTCCTCATAGACTAGATAGTGAACACTCCCACAATTCAATGTTGGTGGAACATTATTGATGGAAAGAAGGGACAACTTTGGACTATAATAAATGGGTGTCCTATTTTTAATCATATTTATTTATGACCTAGCTCATCTCTTATTACACAATCTCTTTAGCATGGTTGAGCATGCATCTCAATTTATTGTTCATGTGAGTTTCCACAAAAAATTACAAGAATGTCTCCTCCAACATTTATTGGTAAAAAATAAAGTTTGATACTAAAAATCTTGTGGAATAATGTGACATTCTCGAGTGCAATAAGGTGGAAATTTTTCCTTATCCCATTATTCTCCAAAGTAATGTCATCCCCAACCAAAAGTGAGAAGATATATTTGTTGACTTCTTCACAAGGTTGTCACTCTCTAAAGGTGAGGATGTTATCTTTGTATTAATTGATCATTTAACCAAGTATGCTCATTTCAATCCCTTGAATACCAAATTTATAACTTCTAAGGTTGTTGATTTATTATTTAAGCATGATTATAATCTCCATGAACTCCCCCACCACACCATTATTTATAGAGATCCCAAGTTTTTAAATCACTTTTGGAAAGAATTGTTGAACTTAGTGAGGATCAATTTTAATGTGAGTATTTCATGTCATCCTTAAACAAATAGACAAATAGAGATGGTTAACAAGTGCTTGAATGGGTGTCAATTGGGTTTAGCTCGGGTGGTTGGGAGAAATGATTGATATCCTTCCCACCTAGGTTCAATTCCCGCAAGTGACATTTTGAGCTCTTAATGAGTATATTATTGTAATGGATTTGATCCATATCGTTGATCGGCCTTGTGTCCTAAATATTCTAGGGTTTACCCTAGGTACCATCCTCGAAATGAGGGGAAGTACTTGTGGATTTTCCCGAGGCTTTGTAACCTGGAAAAATTAAAACGAGAGCTTGGATGGATATCTTTGTATGTATATAGGGGATATGCATAGTGAATGGATAATGTTGGTTGCATATTGCATAATAGTAGTATAATACTACATATCACTCTTCCACCAAAACGATCCCTTTGAAGGCATTATATAGCTATGAATTCCCACCACCCAAGGACTGGGACATTCAAAATATTAAAGACCCAATTTCCATTGACCCTCTATAGGAAATGAAAACACTTTTTAACATCCTAAAAAAAAAATCCTATGGTAGAAAAATACAAGAAACAAAAATAGTATCAATGTAGATCCAAAAGACAATCTATGGCTAGAGATAAGGTCATTGTTCATTGTATCCTACAAACCAAGCAAATCTTTGTTAATACAGTAAGAATGGTATTCAACCTAGGTTCTATGACCCATACAAAGTGCAATCAAAAGTTGGGGAGGTTGACTATGCACTAAGCATTCCCAACAAGGGGAACATCCATGATTTCTTCCATGTATTCTAATAATTTATTGAGTCATAGGTTTCATCATAACTTCCAAACTACTTAAATAAATGCATTTATTTATTATTTATGTATTTAGTCAATTGGTTGTATCTCAAGTGGTTATGAGGAAACGTTGTTACCCTATTCACTTGAGTTTAAATTCCCACTTTGTGGCATGTTTTCTTTGAGTGATATGATTGTTGATGAGATATATATGATATATCCATGACTTGTTGAGTTGGCATTGTGCCCTGAAGAATTTAGGTTTTACCTAGGTACCACTCTAGTGTTGGAGATATTACACACACCTGGGATTTTCCTTTCATTTTATTTTCCTGAGTTTATTTGGCTATGTTGAGGGTCCCTTAGTCTAATAATTATCACATAATTGAATATATTTTCCCCTAGACAAGGGTGTCACATACCCTCCAGTCAATTCTCAGTTACAGTTCAATTAGACTAGTTGAGTGAAGTGTTGCATGTAAACCTTAGCTTTATCACCAAGTGTTGCATGCTAACCTCGGGATCATCACCAATAATGCACACTTGCATTGGGATCATCACCAGTAAGGCACATTCCACATTTGTGAGTGATATCCTCCTCATTTTACTTTGGTTTGGCTAGATAACTGACGAATGCATGGCCAATTAACTAGGACTAGGTGGTAGTTGACTCCAGTGACTGTCAGTGTGTGCCACATCTCTCTAGAACACTCTGAATGCAAATTATACTGGATACTATGGTGATTTAGTTGTGTCATACAGATTATATCACTTGTATCATTCTCTTACTCAGATAATATAAATTATTTCATTCTTTTCTCCAATTTTTGTCTTCTCTCTTTATCCACCATTACAACTTGTGTATGCTTCATTGTTATCTAGATCTTATGTGCAAGTATCTCAGAAAATCTACATGGTATCAGAGCCCACAATTCACTAGCAAGGATAGTCATTGGCACTCTTTTGCAGATACCGAAGACAGAACAAAACATCATGAAAGATGGAATTTCCTGCATTTGCAATTCTAACGCCATATAATTACTTTGATTGGAAGCCAATAATTATACACCTAATTAGGGGTAAATTATTAAATCGGATAGCCATGGCCACAGAAACAAAACCCACCTCAACAGTGCAAAAATCCAAGTACTTCAATCGCATGGACGAGGCTCACAGTCTCCTATGCATGTGTATTTCTCTCGACCTATGGTTTCACATTGATGCATGCAAGACACCAAATGAGATATGGACCACCTTGGTTGGTGTCTTTGGAAAGAAGGATGAAATGAGGGGTCATTTTCTCGAAGTAGAATTGAAATCCTTGGATCCGAAGAGCTTTGACAATGTCCAAGATTTCTTCACCAAATTTAAATCTCTCCTTCGTGAATTGACAGACTGTGGTATCGACAAATCCAAACAAGAAAAAAAATGGTTCTTTCTATCATGGAAAAACTTGGAACTGAATTTAGTGTATTTGTCTCCAGATTTCATTCTACCAGATTCACCGCAGGAGCAACCTGGACCATGCCTTCATTGTCACAGTTCATTGAGGCCTTGACATGGGAGCATGATAAGCTCATTTAGATGGGCATAATCAAGGGCCCCAAGGCACATGAACTTGTTGTACATGATGGAAGTAGCTCTCAAAATCCTAAATCCAAACAAAAATGCAAAGGAAAGGCGCATGCAAAGACAAAGAAGGAAGGCTACTCCAAACCCTTCAATGATTCCTCAGGTTCCAAAGGTGGAAAAAGAAATCAAGGGAAGAAGTGTGGTTATTGCAATCGTGGGAACCATCCAAAATGTGCATGCATGAAGAAGAAAATAGATCTTATGACACAAATACTTTAGAAAAACAACATTGGGGACTTCATTCATGAGGATTCCAAGAGGAATTCATAAGATCGAGCCCCTAAGAGAGGTAATTCTCATGCATTAGTAGCTATTCATTCTTCTCCTAACACATGGATTCTAGATTCAAGCACTTCCCATCACATGGAAAACACAAAGGATATTCTATCTTTTGTAAATACATGCACGGGGCCTCTTATCCTCATGGGGGATGACTCTCCAGTCGAGCTCACTAGAAAA
>WSFP011495806.1:0-14343 GCA_009831015.1 Picea engelmannii
GAGAGAAAGGTTTGAGAGTATAAACTCCCAAAGCCTGGATCATGAAGTAAATCACAACCATTGATTTAGGAAGGCTAGATCTGATCTACAGACTTGAGAGGATATATCTGAATCGTCAGTTTAGGAGCACCATCAAGATCGTGAGATCTATGGTCCCATTGCATTGTGGGGATTGAAGGTGTGCAAATGTTAAAATGTTGAAAGTGGGCTGCAATCGAAACCGCAGTTTTGGAGAAAGGACATGTGGAGATATATAGTGAATTGCGGGGTGAAGAGTAGGTTTCCCTCAAACCACCTTTGGATGTAGCCACAATCGCATGGTCACATGAGATCATTGCCCAAGGTCATATCCAAAGAAGGAGCTAGCACTCGCTAGGCTGAGATCACGAAGCACCTGTTGGTTAGGCATATGGTCACCATCGATGGTCACATGAAGGAAGGGGATTAGAAGCTAAAGAAGCCAAAAATGACTGGCTATAACTGATAGAGAAGAAGAAGAGTTGCAACTCCCAGAGAAGCCAAGGAATCAATGGATAATGACCACTGATGATGAACATATCGAGAATAATCATCAGGGAAGACGAAGAGTTTGGATGATGATTGGGCAGAGGGCTCGACGTGAGAAAGACATGCAGAACAGAGAACAGAGTGTGCTTCTTCGATAGTGATGCATGTGAGTAGGAGGAGACATAGTGTAGTACCTAAAGTGGAGATCAATGGTGCAGTAAAGAGTATGCAGATGAAGCACATAATATAAAAGGCACAAGGGAAGCTGAACAAAAGACAATGTTGAGCGTAGAAATAAAACAAAGTGGAGCATAGAAGCAAACCGATGCAGAAGCGAAACAGTGCATAGAAGCTGAAGAAGGAAGAGGAGACATGGAGTTGTAACGGACCATATCAAAGATAGAGAAAATAACTAAATTTTTGTAAGATTCAATCAGGGTGGTAGGGTGGTGCTAGGGAGGATTGCAATCCTCTAAATTCTAATTGGTGCTAGAAGATATTCTGGGAGTTGGTGCTTCCATCTAGTGGGTGCTAGAGAAACCTGAGAGTTGGTGCTTCCATCTAGTTGGTGATAGAAAAATATGAGAGTTGGTTCTCTCTACAAGTTATATCTTGCTATCAGACATTGTAGCCTCATATTTGAGTTGGAGATCAAAGACTGTGATGTACATGAAAGTTGGATCTTGATTGACATCCTAAGAAGAAGAGATTTTCACCCTTTATGGGTTTCCTCAGGAAAAGCAGTGTCTCTGTGTATTCTGTGTGATTGATCATTATATATTTATGCATGTTAAGTTATCAATAACACATTAAATAATAATCTAGAAAGAATCAGAAAATAATAGGAAAAGCTTCAAGCTTATATACATAATTGATTCACCCCCCCCTCTTAGTTATATTTCCAACACAAAGTGAATCCAAGTAGTCCATCTGCTAGGATGCGTAAACCATCAATTGAGTCCATCCATAAGTTCACCAGTTCGACACTTCGGAGGATTTGAGGTATCAGGTGGTGAAAATCTCTGAAGCCCGAGGCACAACTAGATGGGGACCGTTGATTGGAGGAAAGAATCAATCGTTTGATCTGTTGGTTTGGATTTCAACAATCTAGGAGTATAGCATGTTGGATTGGATGAAATCCCTGAAGCCCAGAACCCTGAAGACTGTGGGAGCCATAGATTTCAGAATTTATTGGGAACGATAGATCTTTTTTGTAGTACAAATGTTCGTGGGTTCGACCTTCGGAGGGTTCGTAGTTGGTTTCTTTTGGAACCCTCGAAGCTCAGAGCTCCGAAGTCCTAAATTCTTTGGAAAATTGAATATTGGCCCATAGTTTCAGCCCAGAGTCACATGCAAGACTCTACTGATGTATAAGGACCCTCGTGGACTTGGTTTTATGCATGGGGAACAGGTAAAAGGCATGTGGAGAAGTGTTTTGAGGGCTCAATAGGATCCCGAGAGCTAATTAAGCTCCCTTATTCAATAATCTTTAGATCGGGCGTTCGCGCAGGACTCTGGGGTGGAGAGGGTTTGCATCAAGTGGTATCAGAGCCCAAATTTAAGCTCTGTGTGAAAGAAAACTTGGAACCATGCCGCCAAGGAGACACAGAGAGAGACTAGTGGTAAATGCAACCATGGGAGAAGAGATGAGACAACTTCATGCAAGTTTTGATGCCATTGAGACAACAAAGAGATTAACATCTAAAGCTGGTGACATCAATGGAGATAAAAGTGAATATGTTGAATAAGAAGAAGTTATGGGAGAACAAGCAGCAGAGGAGTGACTGCTAAGAGTTTTTATTAAAATGGGAACCAGAGAAAAAATGGAAGTCCCAATGTATGAAGGTAATCTGAATGTAGAAGAGTTTATTGACTGGATAAGTGCAAGCAGTCCAGATAAATAGTCTGTTCAGGACTGCTTGCAAGACAAAAGACAGGGTATGTAAGGTGATCATAGATAGTGGTAGTATTGATAATTTGGTATCCATAGAAATGGTGGAAAAACTAAAGCTGGAGACGAATGCACATTTGAATCCGTAGAAGGTATCGTGGTTGGAGAAAGGAAACCAAGTAATGGTAAGTTGACAATGCAAAGTTGAATTTAAAATAGGTGGTTATAAAGATGAAATCTTATGTGATGTTATACCCATGGATGTTTGTCATGTTCTATTGGGGAGAGCGTGGAAATATGATAGGAAGGTCATACGTGATGGGAGAAAAAATACCTATACCCTTGATAAGAATGGGTGTAAGCATGTGTTGTTTCCAATAGAAGATAAAGGAGTCAAAAGCTAGTCCTAGTAAACTTTTCATGAGTGGGAAGGAACTCTTGGAAGAAGTCAAGAAAGAACAAGAAATGAAATTTGTTGTTGTAGGTAAGACAAGAGTCATTCTCACAAGAACTTCTATTGATGATTTACCTATAGAGGTTCAGGAGTTACTAGATGATTTTGCTAATATTTTGGTGGATGCGCTACTTCACTCCCCACCGCTCATCAGGAGTATCAATCACCATATCGACCTTATTCCAGGAGAAATTTTTCCAAATAAAGCAGCATACATGTTGACACATCAAGGGAATGAAGAGGTCAAGAATCACGTCCAAGAGTTATTGGATAAAGGATTGATCAGGGAAAGTTTGTGCCCACGTGCAGTACCAATTATGTTGAGTCTAAAGAAATATGGAGGTTGGAGAATGTGCAAAAATTCAAGATCCATAAACAAGATAACCATCAGGTATAGATTTCCTTTACCCAAAATGGATGATTTAATGGGTTGATTGAGTGGAGAAAATTATTTTTCCAAGATAGAATTGAAGAGTGGTTATCATCATATCAGGATGAGAGAAGGAGATGAGTGGAAGACAACATTCAAAACAAATGAAGGATTGTATGAGTGGCTAGTTATGCCATTTGGCTTAACCAATGCCCCAAGTACATTTATGAGGTTGATGAATGAAGTACTCAAAGATTTTATTGGTAAGTTTGTAATTGTTTACTTAGATGACATTCCATTTTTTAGTAAGACTAAAGAGGAGCATCTCATACATTTGAAGATGGTGTTGAGGACATTAAAACATGAAAATTTGTTGGTGAATTTGAAGAAGTGTTCCTTTATGAAAACAAAACTTATATATTTGGGATTTGTGATCTCTTCAAATGAGTTGAAGATGGATCCAGAAAAGGTGAGAGTAATCATAGAATGGATTTCTCCAAGAAGTGTGTTTGAAGTAAGAAGTTTTCAAGGGTTGGTGAGTTTTTACAGGAAATTCATTAGGAATTTTAGCAGTATTTGTGCACCCATACTAGACACCATAAAGAAGTAACATAAGTCTTTTAATTGGATAGAAAAGGCTGAAAATTAATTTAGGGTGTTAAAAGAAAAGATAATAGAACAACCTATTTTAATTCTTCCATATTTCAAGAAAGTCTTTCAAGTAAAATGTGTTGCAAGTGGAGTAGCCATTGGCGTAGTTTTCAGTCAAGACAATAAGCTTGTTGCTTATTTCAGTGAGAAGTTGAATGATGTTAAGAATAAATATTCCACATATGATAAGGAATTTTATACTGTAATTCAAACCTTGAAAAAATGGATGCATTATCTTATCCCGAAGGATTTTTTCTTGTATAAAGACAATCAGGATTTACAATTCATAACCAGACAAGAAGAGTTGAACCAATGACATGTCAAATGGGTAGAATTCATGCAAATTTTACTTTTGTTATTAAGAATATTAGTGGAAGCACTAACAAAGTTGCAAATGATTTGAGCAGGAGATGTTTGATCTTGCAAGAATTTCAAGTGGAGACCTTAGGATTTGAAAACCTCAAGGAGATGTATCAAGAGGATCCACATTTCAAAGAATCTTATGAAGCATGTGAGAACCCTTTTCTAAGGGACAAAAATCACTGGATGGAATATCTGATCCAAGACAGATTGTTATTCAAGGGAATTCAGTTGTGTATCCCAAAATGGTCAATGAGGGATAACTTGTTAAACGAAAAGAATAGTGGAGGATTGGCACAACTAAGTTCTTCATACCATTGGCCAAGTATGAGATCTGATGTGAAGAAATTTGTAGACAAATGTAGAATCTGTCAATATGAAAAAGGAAAGAAACAAAATACTTGATTATATCAGTCATTTCCTATTCCAGATAGGTCGTGGGATCCTATAAGCATGGATTTTGTTATGGGATTTCCAAGAACCCAGAGGGGGAGTGATTCAATATTTGTGGTGGTTGAAATATTTTCAAATATGGCACATTTCATATTGTTGGGAACATGCCCATTTTGGGGAAAAGGAACGACATGGAGGAAAGATAGTTGGAAGAAAAGCATTTGAGGCATGCATGAAATAAGAAGGGAAACAAATACAACTAGTAGGAAAAGAAACAGACGAAAACACGCATGCAAAGGAGAAAAGTGTGCAAGGCCAACATGAAAGAAGACCTAACTAAGTTAGGGTTTTGGTAAGAGAATGTAATGGTTGATGAGCCAAGAATAGATATAAATAGACACCTAGGAGGTCTAGGGGGGGGGTCAGTGTCTTTGATGGTTGTTATGAGTTACTCATGTGATATAGAGTAACAGGTCTATAACACAAAAATGATCTAATACCTTGTTGTAAGTTGTTGAGCTATGGAAGGGAAAAGTGACTAGACCTTGAGGGTTAGATAGAAGGCTGAGGAGTCTAGTGCGATCTATTCAGCCTTGTAAAGGTCATGGAGTCTATTTTGTGAATGTATGAATGGATTTGTAGTTCCCACAATGCCATATCTGACAGATATGTAATAAAAGAGATTAAGAGACAAATCTTTGTGGACGTAGCCTGGGAGGGGGTGAACCACGGTAGATCATCTATTATGTGGGATGCTTATTGTTTAGGTCTTTACTATCAATGGTTATATCTTAGATGAATTTTTTGATGAAGTAGTTAAATCTGTTGATTTACATGCATGAATAAAGAATGGTAGACTAACTAATATAGAATAATGACAATACATTGATTTAATAGTTAGATAGAACTCTCAGCATGTAACTAACAGATCCCCATTTAATCCTATACTGCAAGCACTTGAGTATGGCAGTCACCCATTAAGACTATCTCGGGTGAGACTGCGTAGTGCAGTATGTGCATTGCGTTGCCTTCTGGTTTACTAGGAGGGCCGATAGTTTTAGAGGCTTTGTTGGATCCCTAGTAGACCTGAATCTAGGTCAATCATGTTAAAGGTATAAATTAGATTCTATTGCCGGTTGGAACAATATAGGATTGAGTGGATGGGATCTATTGAAGATTTGTTAAAATAATGTAATATCTGTGGAAGGCGGGTCAAAAGAATACCGAATCATAAGACAAGAAGGTGAGAAGAATGTGCCACTAGAAGGGGATGTTGAGACCGTGGAATCCCAAAAAAGAAAAGATCGAAAGATGGCTGAAGACAAAGGAGCTAGAGTTTGCGCAAAAAGATAACAAAAACCCTAGTTTATCACTACGCAAATATCTTGAGAAGTGTGTGTTTACTGATCTACATGAAGTATTTTTCTAGTATTTTCCACACTTATTGTAGGAATGGATATTGAGGTTGAAGGATAGCTACGCAACAAATCGGATCCAACAGTTAGAGTGGACCTCAGTTTAGATCACGCAGTTACAACAGGTGAATAACAAATTCACCCGCGTAGTAGATTTTTGGCTCGATGGTATTGTAGAAGGCTTTATAACAGAATTTGCAGTAGATACTGCGAAGTCATATAGTGCAACAGAGAAAGATTTTTTACGCGGGCCTCGAGGAATGTACATTAGATCGTTGTATACTTCTATTAATATATTTATCTATAAAAAAGGAGTAATAACAATGGAATCAGACAACTAAACTTCCCTGTGTGCATTGGGGAAGGGGGCAAGCACTGACAGAAAAAGGAGAAATGGATAAAGGAAAGAAGGAGGAATCCTTGGACCCAATCACGATGGATGACAACTAGATCAAGCGGATCAAAGTGATGGATGGAAATACATGCAGTGGAGTACCCTACCAATATAAGGTAAACACCAAGAAGAGAGCCATGGCTATGAGGGAAGGCTTGGAAAGTGATGAAGAGGAGGTAGAGGATCTCTGGGCTGTGGAGAAGATTGAGGAAATCCTGTGCATAACATGTGAGAGGAAGATGGGAGGTCTAAGAGAGGGAATAGAAGGAAACAATCCTATCCATATTAATGTCAATGTGGAACCCATAAACCCATGTGTGACTAACACACCAAAAAGAACTCCACCATTTAGAAAACCGAATTTCGGGAGAAGGAAGACAACATGAAGTACATCTACACAAGGAAAAACAACTAAGGGAGCTAGTTTAGGAAGCATTAGTCAAGTATCTACACTGCACAGAGTTAGAAGTTCAACATTCAGGATGGGAGGACATGATCCCACCATCAGGTTACCTGAATTTCAAAGAGAGGCAGCAGAAGACCCTGACAAATAATTGTCCATTTGTGCAAATATCTGGGAAGAAAAATAGATCATTTATGAAGATACTAAACTTGCGCAGCTAGCCATCACACTAAGAGACTATGCACTAGACTGGTACATGAGTCTATATGTAAACAGTGCACCTAGGACTACAAGGAAACTGACAAACATTAAGAAATTATTGATTAATGAGTTCTAGAAGCCGATCTTAGAGGATCAATACATGAATGAGATGATAGAAATCCGATAGAAACGAGGAGAATCTGTTTGGGAAATTGACCAGCAATTTAAACGTCTGGAAGGGAAATTGAGGTATGCCATGAATGACATGCATTGTAGGCATATGTTTGTGAATTCTTTGTTACCACACTTGAAATACCCACTCCGAAAAAAAAAATTCCAATCTCAAGTAGAGGCTCTACAGGTAGAATTGCAAATGAAGGAGAACCAGTACCATAAGACAGATCCAGCTATAGAGGAGTCGAAGGAGGATCTGAAGAATATTACCTTTCAATTCAATCAGAATAAGGGCAAAGACAAGCGCAAAGTTGTTTGGTGTACCACATGTAGAACAGAAGGGCACCATAAGAACGAATGTCCAACATTCACGCAGTATATGGAAATAAGGATTCCAAATCCATTTTCGACAAGAGGACCTTAGTGAAAAATTTGCAAGATGCACGGGCATGATCCATATCATTGTCCTATTGTGCACAAATACCAGACAATACCAAAGAATGCATACTTCACTTTTTTCAAATCAGTAGGCCACGATGACAAAGACTGCAGAACCATAGATCTGATGAGGGAAAGGACATCCGACACATATATGGTACAAGCCAGAATGATTATAGGTCAAGTTGCACCTTAGTTTAATCAGGCACCACCGCAGTATAATAATGTGCCGCAGTAGTATAACAACGTGCAGTTGTAGTATAACACTACACAACCCCAATATAACCCTGCGCAGTATAATCATGTACCACAATACAATACACCGTGTGGAGATCACACTAGATACAAAGGGGGAGGATGAGGTAGAGGAGAATTTGGAAGAGAAAGAGGCCCAGTAGTGTTCCATAGCTTCCAACAGCCAGGGAACTGTGGAAGAGAATGCCCTCTACCACCTGCGACATGCATGTATTGTCACGCAACAGACCATGATACCGAAGATTTCACAACACTATTGGGGAAGATACGGGAGAAACGAAATCAGAACAATCAGAATGTACACTGGATCTATACAAAATCTAGATAATATGGCAGGAACATCAACATAGTGATGTGTGAAGGTACTAAAATAGGAGATGATGTGGCTAAACTGGAACTAGTAGAACACCAGTGGATTAATAAAAATACCGAGCCACCCAAGCTATTTGATGAAAAAAAGGAGAAGGAGACCTTTAAGGAGGCCAGACAAGAATTTCTCATGCAAAATGTTGCATCTACATATACCGTGCAACATACCCAAGACGTCCCAATGTACGAAATGTTGTCAGCATTGGACCATACCAGTGAAGTCCACCTGGGAAACAAAGTAAGTTGTATTAAAAATTTCCTCCAATCTTGTATTCAAGAATTTCAGGATCCATCATCTGTTATAGTATTATGGAATCTGTTTGATAGATGTACCACAAACTCTAAGGGAAAGTTAGAACAAAGGATAGTCAATTATCTCCATGCCATAAGGAGAACCAGTAGAGAGTTTAGATTGAATGCCAACATAGGAGATTTTAACATGGGTGATGTGATATTAGACCTAGGATCTGAAGTGAATGTGTTGCCCAAAAATACATGGCAATTCATGGGAGAACCTACCCTAGGCTACTCACTAGTCCAACTGAAGCTAGCAAATGAAGACAAAGTTATACCAATAGGGAGGTTGAAAGGAGTGATAATAGATATGGACAGAGTGCACACTAAGGCAGACTTCGAAGTGATCGAAATCGTGGATGGAACAACACCATATCAATCATTACTAGGATTGGATTGGGCATTTGACAGTAAGGCGATAATCAACCTGAAGACCAGGAAGATGACATTTGTGTCAGGAAAATACAAGGTTATCACACCTCTAGATCCATTAGAAGATGAAACATTTGTGGAACCAACATGTTTAAACCTGGAAAAAATTAACCTACTATACCAAACCACTGTGCATACCGAAGATTACATTAATCCAACTGTCGATGGTGTAATTAGTTGGAGAAGTATTACATCATGTGCTTTTGACTCAGACATGGGTCTAGAGAATTGGAAGCACTGCCTACATGAAGTCTCAACTAGGATATGTGCCCGAATAAACCATGCAGTAAGATGGTTTGGGACAAAAATTAGAGAACCTCCAAGTTTCCATGGAATCAACGACTTGGAAGAATTCCTAATGAGATATGAAGATGAAGTATCAGACATTCAAGGATTGTTATCTCTCAACATTACACTTAAGGCTACACCTGCAAGATGGTGGGGTGCACAGAAATAAACAATCAAGGACTGGTAACAATGTAAGCGATTACTGTGCATCAGGTTTGGCGCAGAACAAAGAAGAAACCAACAACATAAATACGATCGACAGGGGGCACCGACATAACATTTGGAGAAGTGAAGAGCGTTGTAGAAAATGATGCCCCCAAAAGAATGGCCTCATCATTTTGTACACACATTATAGGGAATCCCGACAAACTAGTATATAGACCAGGAACTTTATAGAGGAACTACGAGCTAGAAAATACTACAACAAAACTTTACAGTCACTTTCTCATTTGAAAATGAGAACCCCAACATAGATGCAACACTTAAGAAAATAGGAGGGGTGATATTCATGAAGGAACCAGAAGATGAAATCATAACAAAAGAACAACATCAGAACAAACAAACAGTGAAAGAACTATTGTCATACTACCATGTGTAGGAAGAAGTACCAAAGGAAGATGATTCATGCAATATTTAGATTGAGGAAGTGTAAGGTGAAAGAGAAGCGGAAGGTCCACTTCTAGAATTAGAATTAACTGTTGCGCCAATCAAGGTAAATAAAGTCAACATTGGGACAGTTGAGAATCCCAATATGGCCAACATTGGAGGCTACTTGGATGCGAAAACAGTGGATAGGATAACAAAATTACTATACGAGTATAGTGATATGTTCCCAGTAACATTTATAGAAATAAAGGGTATCACAAGAGAACTTGGAGAGATGAATATCCCTCTCAAACCAGAGGCAAGACCTATTAGACAGAGGCCTTACATATTGAACCCTATCTACAAGCAGAAGGTCAGAGCAGAAATCGATAGAATGTTGGAAGCAAGAATCATAGAACCAGTAGAAGAATCAGAATGGATAAGCCCCATGGTAGTTCAGGAAACAAAGCAAGGAGGCATATGAATCTACATAGATCTAAGAAATATCAATGATGATTGCCTACATGACCCCTTCTCTACACCCTTTACAGATGAAGTACTAGAAAATGTTGGAGGCCATGAACCATACTCATTCACTGATGGATTCTTAGGCTACCACCAAATCAAGATAGCACCAGAAGATCAACACAAGACTACCTTTGCAACAAAATGGGATCCTACCAATACATAGTCATGCCTTTTGGACTGAAAAATGCACTAGCAATTTCCTCCAAAGTAGTCATTGTTGCCTTTAAAGAATTCATCCATCAGTTCCTAGAAGTATATTTGGATGATTGGACAATGTATAACCTATTCAAGGATCATGTAGAGATGTTGAGGCTGATGATAGAAATATGCAGGCAATGCCAAATATCCTTGAACATTAATAAATTTATATTTGGAACACCATTCAGAATTCTATTGGGTCACATACTATGTAGACAAGGTTTGATCATGGATCTTGCAAAGATTGTAGTAATTGTGAACTTACCACCACCAAAATTAGTGCGCTAGCTGAGGGACACATTGGGACATACAAGATATTGCAAAAAAAATATAAAAGGGTATGCGCATATGACTGCATTGATGGAGAAATTACTTAAGAAGGATACTAAATTCCAATGGAATGAGAGTTGTTAGCAAGGATTGGATACCCTAAAGGAGAGGATGGTCACAAAACCCATATTAGTCTTTCCAGATTGGGAGAAGACATTCCATGTGCATGTAGATGCATCATCCATAGCCCTGGGAGTTATTCTAGCACAACCAAGAACAGGGGATTTGGATCACCCCATAACATTTGCAAGTAGAAAACTATCAGACTCGAAGAAGAACTAAAACACTACAGGGTGAGAAGGCCTGGCAATAGTATATGCACTTCAAAATTTCAGGCATTACCTACTTGGAAAAACATTTAAGATGTTCACAGATCATTGAGCCCTTAAGTACCTAGTCAATAAGCTAGTGTTGGGGGGGAGAATCTGTCAATGGTTACTATTGTTTCAAGAATTTGACTTTGAATTCATAGTGAAACTAGGGAAGCTGAATGTAGGAACTCATCACATATGAAGGGTCACTAATGGTGAGGATCCTACAAATTTAGAGGATACCTTCCCTGACGTGCAGTTGTTTTCAGTTCAAACCACAAATGATTATTTTGTGGACATTATTGAGTATTTAAGTATAGGGACTGCGCCACAGGAATTTAACACCACGTAGAGGAAGAATCTGGTTGTCCAAGCAGTCGACTACCATTTTATCATCGAGCACTTATATAAAATGGGGGCAAACAACATATTGAGAAGATGTGCACTGGAACATGAAAGGCCTAGGATACTGGAAGAACCCCATGAAGGAATAGCGGGAGGACACTATGCAAGTAAGGCTACCATGCAGAAGGTACTGTGTGTAGGATTATGGTGGCTAAATATTCATTAATATGAAAAGTAATATTTTCAACAATGCGATGTTTTTCATAGGGTTGGAAAACCAAACAGACGGGATGAGATGCCCTTACACCCACAAGTGACACTACAAGTGTTTCACAAATGGGCTATCAATTTTGTTGGGCTAATTCACCCACCCGCAAGAAGATCAGGCATGTGATACATCATCATTGTGATAGAATACCTCTCAAGATGGCTAGAGGAAGCACTCATCAAAGACTGTAGCGTAGAGATAGAAAAACACTTCTTATTTGAACATGTGTTCACCAGATTTGGATGTCCAAGGATCCTGATGAGTGACCAAGGAACTCACTTTATCAACAACAATATCAAAGCGGTGACTGAATAATTTAAGGTCTACCATCAAAAAAGTACGCCATACCATCCTCAGGAAAATGGAACAACGGAAGCCTTCAACAAGATTATAGAGAATGTCCTAACCAAGATTTGCAAGGTCAACATGGACGACTAGGATTCAAAGATACCAGCAGTATTATGGGCATATAGAACTACCTGTAAGAATATGACAGGGAAGAAACCATTTATATTGGTGTATGGACAAGAAGCATTGGTGTCATTATAATTCTTGGTACCAAGTCTACGTGTCGCAACAACTACAAACATGACAGAATGAAGCAGAGTAGAAGAAAGGTTAAGTTAGTTGATGAGCATGGAAGAAGATAGGATTCTACCAGGATTCCACCAAGAAGTATAGAAAGAAAGGGACAAATCTTGGCATGACTGACATATCAAGAGAAATTTTTTCAAGAAAGGATACATAGTCATATTGTATAACAACAAGGTTTTTCAACATCCAAGAAAGTTCAGAATGCATTGGTTGGGACCATATGAGGTCAAGACTGTCACAGACGGAGGAGATGTAGAACTGAAGGATTTGGAAGGGACATACTTGAAGGGCATGATCAATGGGAGTCGACTGAATATTTACAAGGACAGTTGACCACCAACAACTTGACAGTTACCGCGCAAGGAAAAAAAAAAAGCCACGCGTAGGAGAGAAAATCAGTGCGATGAAAAGGAAAAAGAATCTGCACGCACAAGTCATTAAGTCAGCACATCGAAATAAGAATACTGTGCCAGAAGCAAAGTGTATAGAAGCTAAGGAATCTGCACACCCAAAAATCCCAGTGTGCCCAAAAAAGGACCAATGGTCAGACAACGTGGCAATTCAGAATATGACGGCTATGGAAATTAGGCACCAACTGGTCGTAGCGGTGGAAACTGCAATATTCTTTACACAGAGGTAAATACCGTAGGGTGATGGAAAGGAAAAAGTTAAAAAATAAGATGCAAAGGACAACAGTTAAAATGTACAATGGTACCACGCACAGGACACATAGCCAAAAGTGAAAAAGGGACAACTGTCAGTGCAGAACAATTGCCACTCCACTGTCGCGCTATAAAGTCGGAAAAAGGGGGGAAAAGAAAATCATTGTTTCAATTGTTATAGAGAGAATGCAGAGCCAAGTGGAAAATATCTAGAGCATGAATTCGACCAAGAATTCATCGAGTTCACAGATTTTGAGCCTAGACCCCATCAGAATATCACCACCCTGAGTTGGAGAGTTGGGTAGGGCTGGCAGGAACACACACAGTACTACTTAGGTGACAACCATAAGAGATAAAGTGGCACCTGTAGTGGTGTATGTGGATGAACTCCACACACCAGAGTACGAAACAAACTCGGTGATAGTCGAGGAGGAGAAAAACCCCCTACAGGAGGCTATGCAGATGGAGGAGGACCCCAAACGAACTAAGTCTGACACTTCAAGGGGACAAGGGTACCAACAAAATGAATATGCCATGGTTTCATCTCCATAGAGCCATGAACCAAAGGTAGAACAAGTAGTAGTACATGAGGGTGTACTAGAGGAGGGGGCCTCATCCCAGCAAGCCAAACAGAAGGGCCAAGCTGAGAGTAGCGCGCAAAGAGGGTCACAACCACAGGCATAAGGGACCCTGGTTTTGCCAAAAATTACGAGTGGAGTGCGCATCGATGACGACATGGTCGATGGAGTGACTTCCATAAAATACTTTGACCATGATGTGGAGGATGTCAATAAATTCTCTGACCTAGCGTCCTAGAACTATTTGGAAAGTAGGGGAGAATGTTCATCAGGCATGCTAGTGCTCGAGCCAGCGCAGTGGATCCTTGGAATTTACAACACAGGCATCTTGAACCTACTGGATGTCCCACACTTTGGGACGGGAAAGCATATCAATGCCCATGTCAAGAAACTAGTTTCACGCATACATGGAAGAATTTTATGGATGGATAGGTCGGTGCCTATCATTGTGGACCTTATCGCGGATATCAAAGGGATACCCACAAATGGGGAAAATCCAGAGCAATATTTGAAGGACAAAATCAGATATAAGGCCATCTCAGATGAGATCAATGCTAAGTATGGTGCAGAACGAGGCAACAGGGGAATCAAGATCAGTGACATCAACGATCCTGTGACAAGTTTTGCTACTAGAATCCTCGAGTGAAAACTAATG
>WSFP011495807.1:0-14343 GCA_009831015.1 Picea engelmannii
CTCATAGATCTAGAGGGTAAGAAAATATTAATTGGCATTTAGGGCATAGACGCCCCACTGGACTACAACATCTTGCTAGGAAATAGTTACATGTACACAATGAAGGTAATGGGCGCATCTATGTTTCGCACCATGATATTCCCCCACAATGGAAAGGTTGTCATGGTTGACTAGTTAACACATTATGAACCCCACCCCTCAATGAATTTGGATAATATTCTCCCCCTTATTGAGGCACAATTAGACATCTTAGCGGTCATGGAAATAGGTCGAGGAATATTTCAAGACCCCTCACTCCTTGGCACATAGTAGGGTGACCCACCTTGCATACCACCCTCAGAATATGCCCAAGTGTGCATGATCACTTATGTCATGACAGAACCAAACGCTCATTCTACCCCTAATACAACCATAATAGAGTTGACTCCATAGATTTCCCCATGTGAATGACCAACCAACAGTTTGGAAAACCCGTCCTCAACCCCTTACCCAATTACCATTCTTCTATCCACCACCAAGAGTTACGGCATACCAGGTAGTATCTACCCTTACCCTTCACAATATGGTGATTGTTATCATTGTGTGGTATATTGACCCCCCATCTATGGTACCAACACCATCCCTTCCCCCTAAAATGACTACACTACCCATGCAGACCATGCTTCAACCAATATTACTATAACATGGTCACACAAATGGGGGGAAGAATACCAACACCGAGGGAAGGAAGAAGAAATATAGGGGAAATACTCAAGCCACACCTTGAGTTCAAACCCCTTGTGCACTTTGTGAAGCACGAGGTCACCCCACCAATTTTTTTCCTACCCTTATGGAGTTATGGAACCTTATCCATCTCCATCAGGAAAAACCATTGTTTCCCACTTTGACAGAAATGTCCATTGACCCTACCCAAGAGTCTACCACCCCACGCAATAAAACATTGGGTACCAACTTCGCATGTGTTATATTTTCACAATATGGCCATTACACTCATCATTGTCCCACTCTAACTTAGTTTCGAGAAATATTCTGCCTAAAAACCCTACTAGAGCTTAGTCATGATGTATCACAACCGTCAACATCCCTGACATCTAGTTCCTCTAAAATTTATTTCACATCCACTTATGTGAATGCACTTTGTTGGGTTAACCCTTTTTCATTCCATGATTGTGTGCATACCATTCTTCTTAATGTTGGGTCTTTTTAGACCCAAGGTTTGTCCATAGTTGTCCAACAAAACCCCAAAGCAATGGCATATCAATCCTTAGCCAAGGTTGAGGAAGGTATCACCTGAGATGCAGAGAGGATCATAGATACCATAAGGTCTTGTGACAGGGATGAAGGATTAAACACATGAAACATTATTGCAATTGGAATCCATGTAAATCAGGTTTGATAATCTATTTAGGACTAAGAATTAAATCTATACACATGCATATTCAAGTCATTCATAACAGACACGAATTAGATCAGAATTGTCATATATTTATTACTGGAACCATTTTGTCACATCATAGATATAAAGTGTGTTGAAAATTTTCCTATGACATCCATGGAACTCCATATCATTACTATATAAAACAGTGGAAATACAACATAATGCACCATGCACCTTGCCTTAGGATTCAGACATATCAAAGACACAGGAATATATTCAAAACATCACAAGATTACATCAAGCTCAAAGTGAGATTGATACCGATAGCTAAGTTAAATCAAAACTCTCTAACTATCCAGATAGCCAATGAATGGACTAATTAAATAATTGTCTTTCTAAGCTTAGAGCTCCCTTTTATATCTTCTGTTTTTCGGGAGCGTTATCTCTTTATGCTCTGCTCCACTCTCTCATCTAATCCAACTACCTCACACCCTTCTGGTGATCCAGGTTATTTTGGGAATGACATGAAGACATAAATATAGTAGATATATAACAAGGAAATACATAGATATATTTCAAGAAACATAGAAATATAGTGAAATCCAACTTCTATTAATGAATAAGAGAGAAAAACATTGTAGAACACAAACTGGTAGAATGGGTAGCTTATCTCTAAAAATAAAGAGATGTTGGCTACACTTCTTTCGCAATAAGATTTACAGATTCACACTCCATTGCATGCTTCAAGGGCCTCCTTCACCTCAATTATATATGAGAGAGTGAGACGATAACAATTCCCATGATGCATGTGGGATAAATTAGTCTAAGTTTATAAAATGACATAGGAATGTAAAATACTAAGACTTTCCGGGTGGTCATTGTTCCTAGTACTATTCTAGCCTGAGTGTGCTTAACTATAGAGTTCTAATGGGATCTGTTGCATTAACGCTATGCTATAAGCATGTACATAAGACCATTAGGAAATCATTATACAGTGTCTGTAATTAACAAATAAAGATGGCATTACATTCCATTCCCCATCAAAAGGGTGAATATCATGGTTTATCAAAACCATATGCTTGAAATGTTGATTCAGTGGAAAAGGTGGATGGCCACCGAGATTCATCTGGATCATTCCTCCCCCCTTAGGAAGAAATGGTCCCCATTGCATCAAGTTCTCTCAAGAGATGGAGAAACTTCTGCTAAAACTGAACCATGGTGAGTCGCTTACCTTGTTGAAGTAGATGTCTTGCTTGTACTTTTCCTGTGGAAGGATTTCATGAACCTGTTGGAGGTGTTGGATCCATTCAACAGATCTAGTTGTATGATATACCTTGGTCTAAGTGTGGGAGGACTTTGTCATTGAAGATGCAACAAGAAGAGCTATATCAATATTGGGGGCTAATGGTTGGAACACCAAGCACACCTGAAAAGGGTCATGGCCAATAGAACTATGTTGAACATGTGGAAGACTCTCATTCTCTTTGTGCTCCTCTACAATCTTGTTGATCTACTTCTGCTAGATAGAAACTTCTTGGGCTGAGGTCATAGTGGTCACAGTGACCTTCTATTCACCTTCTGATTGAATCATGAAGAGGGAAAACTTTATGGTCTGAGAGATTACTTTGTGGCATTGTTTTTTTGAGATCAATGAAGTGGTAGTAGTTGGAGTTACCTCTGGTATCCTGTAAACATGACCTCCTAGAGTAACAATGACATTGTGGGGTCGAGACTCATAGATATCATGACATTTCCACATATATGGTTGTCCTAAAAGAACATCATATACTTCAAGTGGGGAAACATCACACACTACCTCATCCTTGAAGGGATTTATGCCATAGCACAAGCGGCACTATTGGTTGACACGAATGTCTTGTCCCCGACTCAACCATCCGATGGTGTATGGTTGGGGGTGTGGCATCATTGGAAACTTCAATCTCTTGACAACCTCAGTTGATATCAGGTTATTTTGACTCCCATTGTCAACAATGAAATGCAGTGAGGTCCCCTTTACCCACATCTATGAGTGGAAAAGGTGCTCCCCCTCCTCAAGCTCCTCTGGTTCTTCTGGTTGTATTGTTGCGGCTTTGATGGTAGCAGTGGCTTCTACATCAATGATATGTTTCCCTTTATTTTGATTTGAATCAAAGTCCAAGTCAGGTTCTGATTATTTATATTTGAGCTCAGGCCACCAATGATTGTTTTGAGCGACATTCATCGGTGTTATGCCAGGGGCCATTGTGGAAATCACACCACTTTCTAGTGTCTTTCTTAGACTTCCCATTACCCTTATTTTCATATGTCTTGGACTGGCTCACTTGAGGTTGACACTCCTTTCTCTTTCCTTCATTTTGTGAGTTAGGGTTTCCTTTTCCATGATTATGTTGTGGTGTATTTTCAAACTCGAACTCCCACTTACTATGCTGCTTGAATTTTTGCTCAATTTTGTCTACATATCGATAAGCAGCTCCCAGTGAGGAGATGTCCAATAAATCCATCTTTGTTTGCATTTACCTATGTAGACCACTGTGATAATTCAAAACCAGGTGTCGCTCAGAGTCTTTGATACCCAGCTTTGAGCGCAAGGTATGAAATATGTTAGTGTACTCCGGCACCATCTAATCTATTCATTAACACAGAGTCGTCCATCTCATGTATTGGTCATCATAGTTTCTGATAGGGTAGAACTCCTCCTTTAGGGAATATATAAAGGTTTCCCAAGTGGTTTATCTCTTGAATGGTGTAGATTCATTCATGGTGTATCTCTCCTAGTAACCTTCCCACCAAGCTTTGACATGGGGAAGGGATTTAAGGAGTGAAAAGGTGATCTTTTCACTGTCGGAAAAATTTTGGACGGAGTAATAACCTTCTAGTAGATTCAACTATTTTTCTATAGAATATGCATCTATTTGGCCTTCAAATAAAGGGATATCAAAATTAATGTATACCTTGAAGGGTGCCGCACCTTTGAAATGGTTTCTTGTTGAAGATGCCTCGATCGTTGCCATCGGTAGTCTTCGAAGGATCTAAGCGAAGTTGTCCACTATATCGTTCCTCTGTCACATGAGGGATTCCTCGAGCAATATCTTGAAAGGATATCATGCTCTTCCATCTCTCTTTTTTTCCTCCATGGGAGGTCGCTTAGGCTAGCGAGAGAGGTTTTCCTCAAGTGAAACTAGCTCAAGACACAAATCTCTATACCCTAACCTCATTGGGGACATGCTCTGAGAAATGACAAGGAGCAGACTACTTTGATACCACTAATATATATTCCTCATGCATCCCCTTAGGTGTTCACAAAAATATCGAATGAGCACACACAACTTCAGTTGTGTGTGCGCACAAAATTGAACCCAAAACTTTGGGTGCCAATAGGCCCTTGTTAGAAAAATAGGATCGCGAAGCAATAAAATAATACAAATGCAGAAATAAAACACAGAAGATACACAATACAATAGAGACACAGATATATGTGGTTCACTAGTGTGGGCTACGTCCACTAGAGAAATTTCCAAGTGCTTCCTTTTATTATCTAGCAAAATGAAGGGATACAACCTACAATAGAGCCACTGTAACTTCCTCTTCTTTCTCTCACAATATCCTCTCTCGGAATACAATATTCGCAATGATACATAGTCGCAATACAATTCCCTCATAAAAGAGGGTTCCTTCTAGGGAAAAAAACCCTAAAATAACTTTTATCATCATATTTGCGACCTTATATTGAACGGTCCAGATTTACTATGAAATTATAATATACATTTACAAGGCAATTTTTCCTTCGGGGGCAATCCCCCCCACGTGGAGGAGTGTACAGTATTTAGAGGTGTACAATATTCATGGGGCATAAACATGGATGAAAACAAAGACCTATGAATCAAGAATATAATCAGGCTCCACAACCAATAACCCCCACCACTATTATCTGGCTCATCCTTGAGCCAATTTATGCATATTATTCAGGCGGGTAATTTGAGGAAGAGAATACCATCGTTCTTCAAAACAACTATGATTGTGTCTAGTTGTTCAAACCAGAACCTTCACTAGAACCCGTGGAAGTGAATGAGGGATATATTTAAAGTCCCCCATTAAGAACTATCTCCTAAATAGTGGTGATGTTCCCTCAAGAGAGAGCATCATTCTCTACTTGTCATTTTGTTATGGAGGTCTACGTCATCAACATTGTCCACATCAATATTCCATCAATGTATTGTTTCTTTTATTTTTTCCACCTGCTAATGGTATGAACAGACCACTCTAGGGTTGGTGGCCATTGGTTGTCAATGAAATATGAATTCCTTAACCCGGTGAAGCGCCTTGCTGAGAATCGGATCTTTTGCGGTGAACCGGGAGGTGGAAATAAACTGGGAACTCATATGGGTCCACTCAGTTGTTTTCCTTCTGAATTCCTCCTAAATGTACTAGCTTATAGGAATAGTATCCACGGTATGGAAGAACCAATGGACCCATTGGGATTGAGGTATTTTTTTAGCGGTCTAGTGTCGTTCATAGAATGAGATGTGTTCTTGAGGATATCAAGTGCCCTTATATCGGTTGTCTAGTTCAAATTCGATGATAGGCAGGAATTAGACTTTTATAAACTCAGCCACCTGCTCCCAGCTTAGAATATTCAGGCGGTGGGTTTCCCACCACCATGTTGGTGTCCCTTGAACCATGGTATCCATGGCCTGAAGTATTTTCTCTGAGGGAACGGTTTTTTCCATTTGTACCTAGAATGTCTCCACTAGCCCGGTGCCATAAAACCATGGGCCATCAGAAATTTCAGACATGATTCATCATGATTCTTTTGTGATTTGTGTGCATATGCACATGCACACTTCATAGAGCTTGTTCTTCCATCTATCTAGAGCATCCTCAAAATATGTGTCATAAGATTTGACACTCCTCCAACTTAATTCACCATCTTTAGTGGGGTTGATGTAGTCCTCCCTGTGCCTCATGACCTTGTAAATATTTTCAATGCCCGAGCTCCACACATCCTCATCTATGGGCTCATTGTAGCAGTCACCCTCATATGGGTCTAGTGGTGCAACCATGCATAGGGTGTTAGTTTCAAAGGACATCTTCCTCATCTTCAAGTTTAACACTGCATTATTGTCAAAGGCCGAGTCAATTCCCAGCAATGCAAGGTAGGGATCAAAGTCGTCCATGATCTCGATGACTTTAAAATAGGACTTTGTTTTCACTCCTTCGATGTTCATTTCTACTTGATCCAACCATCCTATGGGATAGATATTGTATTGATTGGCTAACTGGAGCTGGATGGGTGACCAGACCAACTTAGGCTTACCCATCACTTCCCAATACTTCTTGGGTAAAATGTTCACATCAGATCCCAGGTCCAATATGACTCCATCCATGTCATACCCACCAAGCTTTATTGTCATATTAAACTCTTGGCCAGTGCACTTTTTCTTGTTGACTTGGTAGACATCCCTTTTTGAGAGAAGAGTCGATATGGTGGTCTCCTCTCCTTGTTCTTCCATGCAAGCCGTTAATATCTGGGTCAACTTACTTGCATCTTATCGATCTTTAAGCAAGTGCAAATAGTAGTGTAAGAAGGTATTGACTTTATCGTTGGCCTATGCCATGTGACCTAGGTCAAGGAAGGCTTCTGCATGCACTGTGTGTTGCAACTCCTTTTGTCCCTATCCTTCATAAGCCCTTTTCTTAGTGCATCAAAGCGTAGTGTGTATGTGTGCTTGTTCTATCGATATTTGGGTTACACATTGTATTTCCTCACGTACACTAGCCTCCTCCAAAGATATCCTCATCACATGTTGTAATTCTTTGTGTGCACAAGCTTCTTCCAACGAACTTTGTGTCACCCACTGCACCTCTTCATGGATTTGTGCTTCCTCTAGAGACATTTGTGTCACCCTCTTCATTTCCTCTCTAATTTATGCATGTTCAAGAGAACTTTGAGTCACATCTTGCATCTCCTTGTGCACTCTTTCATCTTCAAGGGCTCTTTGTGCATCGCACAGAAACTGCTTCTGTTGAGCAACATCAAACTTTGGAGGGGGATGAGGTACCTTCCTTATCTTTCTCTCTAGTTGTTGAACTAAGCCTTCACCATGATCAAATTATTCGCCTATCTTCGCCCCTCCATGGGTTACTACCTGAACATCTACTTCCATGTTCTTCTTCTTGTTTATGTGTAGCTCGGCATGCACCATGTTACAATTGGTTTTCTTGTCCTCCCACTTCTTCAGTAATTCAAGATAGTCCTCAATTACATGTTCAAGACTATAACAATATGCACAGATCATGTGTAGTTTATTGAAAAATTGTGAGACATAACCAATCTCACTGTAATTGAAACATGTGGGGGGGTCTACTGCATCCTCCACCATATACGCGATTTTGACCATGCCCATATCCACCTCGGGGTCCACCTTGATATCTTCCTCTGGAAACGCCACCGTGTTGACCACCTTTTTTCTCCTCTTGTACTTGGAATGCATCACAGGTGTTATCTTTCATTAACTGAAGGGAACGACAACTATTGAGATCATGGCCAACGAATTTACAAAACTCATAGAATTGGGTGTGATTCATTGTTTGATATTTCTATAATGTGGGATAGTGGGGTGGCACATGGTCCCATTGTCTGCATATTTCACACCATTCTGACTGTTCATATGGAAATGGACTCGACATTTCTATCACCACATAATTCAAAAGGACCGGGCACTTGTCTCGATGATGCCCCTCTGAACGACATGTAGTACACCACACATGCTCCTGCAGGACTTTAGTCTTGGACATATAATGCAACACTATTTTTAGGTTGGCCAGTTGTGACTAAAATTGTGCCAACCCACTTGATGTCTATGTGCCTCCAGGTGTAGCTTCCAAGCAAATCGCAATCTCGATTGCCTCAACCTGAGTCGTGACCTTTTGTTGGGTGAGTGGGAATCCAATATAGGGGAGAAACCCCGCAATGAACCAATCTTTCTGTCACACTTCTTGGATCTAGATTTTCATCCTATCCAATAATATTTTGAATCGCTGGTCATAATCCCAGACAGTTTCTCCTTCCTTTGGCTTGATCTCCTTGATTTTTGTAATGCATTGTGATTCTAACTTCAGATTTTGAAACTCCTGAAGTAGATCCTTCTTGATCTTGGATAGGGACCTCACCTGTCCTGCTGGCACAGTAGCTTTGTACTTCATGTACCACATCAGGGCCCTATCCCTGAACGTAGTCTCTAGTTGCACGATCTTAGTTGCGTCATCTGTAACTCTCTTTACATACTAGATTGCATCACAGGTGAACCATTTTTGCTCTACATCGTCCTTACCCATTCCATGAAACACAGGAAACCTTGGTGTACTATCTTTATTTTCCATCTTTGAACTAGAGATATTTCCTCTTCTCTTACCGTTATTGGCTTGATATTTCCACACTGCTATCGCTTGGGCTAAAGTATTGTTGAATTCACCTCCTTCTTCACTTGTCTCTTCACTTGTTTCTTCTTCTTCTCTTTCTTTGACTCTAATCTCTCCATTATTTGCTATGTTTTATTCTTGATTAAAAATGTGCAAGCGAGATGGTACAAAGGGGGGTAAGACCATCTTCTTATGAAACTTCTCATGAGATAACGCAAAGAGCTATCTACGTGTAGTTTCGTAAGACCATCCAATAATATCAACTCATCTCCCCCACCACTAGGGGAGCCTCCATATTCCTTTTCTTTTGGTGCACCTTGCATAGAATCATTATCTCCACTCAACACGCAATTTCTTTGTACACCATCCTCGCTCCTACTCAGTGTACTTCAACTATGCTAAGTGACAAACTCTGTTCTGATTTGCGCCTCACTGTATTGCAAGACAACTTATTTTCTTGTCAGCACGTAATCGTGTGATGCTTCTTCCTCCTATTATATCGGTGCACCACACATGTGCACTCTCTTCTCTCTTAAGGTTGAGGTATGATGCAACACCAAAAGGGTATGGGCTTCATTACCTAGGCCCTCACTACCACTACTGTCACTATTGGTATCTTCGAAGCCAAGCCTCTTTGCAAGCTTTTCCTCACCTTTTCTCCACTCTAGCACAACATCCTATCCCACACCACTTCCTAGTGTGAGTTTCCTCTTCATCATGGGCCCAACAACTTGTTTCACACCCTTGACTACCTCTTCTCTACTCTTCTACTCAACTTTCTTTCTCAAATTATCTCTTCTTATGTATCTCTTGGCTCTCTTTCTCCTTTACTCCTCTGGTTCTATTCCAGTCTTCACCTCATCTCAACAACTTCTTGGATCCTCCTCAATGGATCCATCTTCTGGATATTTTTCCCCACCTTTTCCCACCCCCCCCAGCGCTAGGTGGTTTACTCATCCATTCTATCAGGTTCCATGCACACCATTCTTCTTTCTACAAAAAAAATCTTCATCCAGAGTGGAATTTATTCTAGCGTCCACTTCCTTCGACCTTCTTCAAAATTTCTTTCAACCTCGCTGAAAGAATCACTATATTCTATAGAAAACTCAATAATGTAGCATTCCTTCACTCGAGAGAACCAAAAATCAATATCCTAAGTCCACTTGTTATATATCACCCTCAATCTATCAAGCTTGGCTTGATCCCAAACTATTGGCTCCAATGGAAATGCAATCGAGTTGACCTCGACTTGTCTCTTTAACCATTCATGCAACAAACATGGAAATTACATGAAGAAGAGCTCATGCATGTCTGAGTAAAGATATATGTCTTTCCATTCCTTTGCATTCCCCTGCAATCCTTGCATCTCTCACAGGGAAAACTCATCTTCGTTCACTTCAATCTAGTCTTGAATCTCCTCCTTAGAAAGATGCCAACTCATTTTTATTTTCCTCCATTGATCTAAAGAATACTTTAGGTCCTAGCAATGGAACCATTTGTTGGGTTCTCCTTTTTCGGTCCACACTTGTGTGCCTACATTCCTTCTTAACGTTGGGGAGTTTTAGACCCGAAGTTCATCCAAATTTTTCCAACAAAACCCCAAAGCATCAGTATATCAATCCTTGGACAAGGCCAAGGAAGGTCTCACCCAAGATGCAGAGAGGATCAAAGAGGCCATAAGTTCTTATGACAGGGATGAAGGATTAAACACATGAAACATTACTGCAATCGGCATCCATGTAACTCGGGTCTGATAATCTATATTTAGGACTAATAATAAAAACTATACATGCACATATTCAACTCATTCATAATAGACACAGATTAGATCAGAACTGCCATATCTTTATTACTAGAAGCATTCCATCACATTAAAGATATACAGTGTGTTGAACATTTGTCTATGATAGCCATGGAACTTCATATCATTACTATATAAAACAGTGGAAATACAACATAATGTGTCATGCACCTTTCCTTAGGATTTAGACATATCAAAGACACTAGAATATATTCAAAACATCACAAGATTACAACAAGCTCAGAGTGAGCTCGATACTGGTAGCTAAGCTAACTCAAAAATATCTAACTAGCCAGATAGCCAACCAAGGGACTAACTAACTAACTATCTTTTTGAGCTTAGAGCTCCCTTTTATATCTTTCTTTGTTGGGGAGCACTCTCTCTTTCTGCTCTACTCCACTTGCTTGTCTGATCCAACTACCTCACATGATTTTGGTGCCTTCCAGCACTCCATGTAGACTCTCTGTATCAGGGGAAATATTAACTATCTAGCTAGCTCATCTTTTGGCCACCCCACGTCTTCGTATGTTTTTTTCAATAATCATTTGGGGAGATTTCCTGATGATTCCTTTCTTGATTTCAGAGGACATATTCTTGGTTTCTGGCACAACTGAAAAAACTCGGACCAACGCACACTTAGTAGTCTTTACACTAGGTGTGCTACTAACAACACACCGAAAACACCTGGTCTGATCTGCACTCTATGGAATTCCTCACACATTTCCTTAGGTGCACGAAAAACTATGGAATAAGTGTTCAAAACTTTGTTTGTGCGCACACATAAAACTGAACCCAAAACTTTGGGTGCCAACACATGCCATACTTTCCCATGTGCACTATGTGGAAAATTGGACCATTTCACTTACATCTGCTCCTTGATCACCAAATATTGGATTCATAGAATGAATTTCATTCGAAATCTTTGAGAGGTCCTTCATGCTATAAGGTACCTCAAAATTACCACCACCCCCAAGGGTACGTCGAACACGCCTACCCAGGAGAAGGCACTCATCGCTCTTTCCTCATTAGCTTCATTGATGTGACCACGACATATGCACTTCCTCCGACCCAACCTAACTCACCAGAAATCCAACAACAAGAAATTCTCCCTCCTCCTAGAGACCATGAAACACACACGTGTGTACATATTTGTTACATTTCTTCCAGCAAAGGATCAATCCCTTTATTTGAACAATCAAACCCTATTGAAAATATCACTACCATACCACAATTCATTTCCACTTGCACTACCTCAACAATCATCGATTCTTCGACCCCCATTTCTATGTCAATCTCTTGTGTTATGTCTGGCCCCATTACGCCACTCTTGCCCATTCATACCTCTAAGAGGTATTTTCTATCGCATGTCTTTCATTCAAACGAATATATCCTAGAGTTCATGATGGCACCTAACTACCCATGGGACACAATGCACCATCGATCATTCTTCCTACCTTGGGATGATTTTCAACCCACCAATGACACCAACATTTTTGCGGCTGAAACTAAGGACCTCATTCCTCCTAGGCATACAGATTGGTTCAAAAACCTAATCCCCGCCCCCAACACTTTTGAAGAAAGGAACATGGCGAACATATCCCCAAACATCAAGGTGGACATTTCCATCAAACCAAGCATCGCTAAAGAAATCACCCTTTGTGTCACATGCTCCTTTGAAGAAGTCTTTTCCTACAAGGCTCTTTTTCAAGAGTATCGTGATATTTTTGCATGTTCATGTACTGAAATTCTTGATCTTGGCCCAGACATTGTCGAACACTGAATTGACACTTGGCATGATGTTTCACCCATCCGCAAAAATCAGTGACCCATGCATCCATCCAAATCCATGGATAGCAAAGTTGAAATCGATAAGCTATTCATAATCGATTTCATATACCTCATCGTGTATACATCGTGGGTCTCTAACCCCATCCCTGTTAACAAAAAACAAGGAACCATTCACATTTGTACAAACTTTAGAGACCTAAATAGAGCTTGTCCCAAGGACAAATTTTCCACCCCTTTCATCGATCAAGTGATTGATTCTTGCACTGGACATGAAGCCTTATCATTTATGGATGCATTCTCAAGCTACAACCAAATTCAAATCCACCATGCAAATCAATACAAGACTGCATTCACCACACCATGGGGAACTTTTGCATATTGTGTCATGCCCTTTGGTCTCAAAAATGTTGGATCCACTTTCCAATGGGAGAAGACTTATGTCTTTTATGATCTCCCCCATCTCACTCTTGCATACTTGGATGATCTCACAACTCATTCCATGAAACGATCCCAACACCTCCAGGATCGTTGCTTCATCTTCTAGAGATGTCGTCAATACAACATTCGTCTAAATTCCCTTAAGTGCATTGTATACATCACCACTAAGTATTAACTTAGATTCATAGTATCCCAACAAGGGATCATAATGGACCCCCTAAAGTTTCAGGCCATCCGTGAAATTCCCCCTCCCAAAACCTTGCACTTGTTACAAATCCTTTAGGGAAAATCTAACTTCTTATGTCACTTTATTCTCGATTATGCAACTTGTGCACATGAATTCTTATACATATTATGCCAATACATCCCATTCAAATAGGATCATCAAGCTCAATAATATTTCGAGGCACTGAAAGCGGCTCTCTCAAAATCCACTTTGATCAGTCCCCCTAAATTTGAAAAAGATTATACCATGTACCTTTCAGCTTCAGAAGTATCTATTGCAAGTGTCCTCATCCAGCAAAGTGAAGATGAGTGAGAACACATCATCTACTACATCAATAAGATCTTATCATGGCCTCTTTTACACTACAAACATGAGGAAAATCTATCCCTGGCCATGGTGCTTGCAATCTAGAAACTACACCATTACATTTTTGTTTGAACCACCAAGGTCATTGCAAAATCCAATCCCAATGAATGAAAACTTCCTTGATGAGAATTATTTTTTGTCATCTCCTCAGATGACCAATGGTATGGTGACATCCTTGTCTACCTTTGCACTTAGAATCTTGTCTGACATCTCTCTCAATATTATCACCAACGTATCTACCACGAAGCCCCAAGCTATCTCCTTATTGGATATGTTCTATATTGGTATGGAGTGGATACCATTTTACGTCGTTGCCTCACCATTAATGAGGTCGAGCATGTATGATTTCCATAATTATGTGTGTGACAAACACATATTCATTATATCCACCACATATAAACTCATGTGGGATAATTACTTTTGGCCTACCTTATTTCACAATTGTATCTGAGCAGTCAAGTGGTGTACCAAGTGCCAAATATTCACACACAAAGAACGAGCCCCACTGGATCCTTTACACCAAGTAATTACAGTTGGCCCCTTTTGAAAATGGGACATAGACTTCATTACATCCAATCCTCCATCTAGCAAAGGTCATAAATACATCATGGTAATTGTTGATTATTTCATCAAATGCATTGAAGCCATGCCCACCTTCAACAATACATTGGATATAACGGCCCACTTCGTTTTTAATCATGTTGCTACTTTCTTTGGGGTCCTCCAACAATGAGTTTCAGATCATGGAAAACATTTTTAAAATTAAGTATTGGCGAAGTTATCCTCACACCTAGGCTTCACTCATGATTTCACTTCACCATACTTCCTGCAGTCCAATGGGTAGGTTGAGGTTGTCAATAAATTCCTCAAAACCATGTTGCAATGAATAGTTAACAAACATAAAACCAACTAGCAACACATTTTTTT
>ML885009.1:0-13739 GCA_009831015.1 Picea engelmannii
TGTGATGCCTCTAGAAGTACCCACACCCTCGGAGTCTAACCCCCAAGGGGGAAGAACAAGCCCTTGGGCTGGATTCGATTGTTGTAAGGGATGATGATGGTCTTACAAGGTCCTTCCAGAGATTGTCAGAGGCCTTGATTCACCATTTGTACTGAGATGTGGCTAGAGCGCCTGTACCCCTGAGGATCCACAACGCGCCCAACCAGTTTCGTTAGTATTCACCATGAACTCGAGAAGGTCAAATTTCTCGAGTTCTCTGGTGCCCCGAACGGCGCAGCCGCCAAGGCATGGTTGGAATATGGTGATGTGCTTTGCACTTCATGACTATACCTCCAATATGAAGGCCCAGTCTTTCAACTAAAGGGGGAGTGCTCTTCTATGGTGGAAGACGCTCCTGCCTCTTTTGAACATGGCACTTGAAGACATGTCATGGGAAGTGTTCGAGGAACGGTTCCGAGAGAGGTATTTGTCTGAGGAATTCATTGAGCATCAGCTCAACAAGTTCAACACCTTGCGACAAGGCGGTCGTACGATGCCCGAGTATGAGTCTCGTTTTATGGAGCTACTTCGGTATGCTTCGCACCTGAATAATTGTATGTCGCAACCTTAGGGTCTTATGACGTCGTGATTGGTATGGACTGGTTGGAATCGCATGATGAAATACTCGACTGTAAGATGAAACGGTTGAGCTTAGTCATTGATGAGGGACAGATACACGTGATTGTAGGTCAGAACCAGGGAGTCTCCCTGAGGTTCATCTCTTCTTTGAAGCTACGGAAGGGCATGCGCAAGGGATGTAAGCTTTATGTGATCCTTAAATGAGAAGGGAATAGCGGAAGGTCTAAAACACCTTACGGTGGTGAGAGACTTGGTAGACGTATTCTATGAGGATTTACCTGGGATGCTATCAGAGAGAGAATTGGAATTTACCATAGACTTAAAATCGGGGACTGAACCAATAGCAAGAACGCCTTATCGGATGTCGACCTCAGAGTTACAGGATTTGAAAATGCAACTGAAGGAGTTGTTGGACCTAGAAATTATACATCCAAGTGTGTCACCATGGGGTGCATCTGTTATTTTCATACAAAAAAAAAAGATGGGTCGTGGAGACTCTGCATTGACTACTGTCAATTGAACAAGGAAACGATCAAGAATCAGTACCTGTTGCCAAGGATTGACTATTTTTTCGATCAGATGAAAGGCACGATGGTGTTTTAAAATATCTACTTGAGATCAGGGTATCACCAGTTACAGATCAAGGAGGACGAAGTCCCTAAGACCACCTTTAAGACGAGGTTTGGACATTACGAGTTTATTGTTTTACCTTTAGGACTGACAAACACCCCTAGGGTATTTATGAGTTGATGAACGAGGTGTTCTGCGAATACTTAGAAAAGTTCATCCAAGTATTCATTGACGATATTTTGATTTACTCTTGGATGATGGAGGAGCATGACGAACACTTGCGCTTGGTACTACAGTGTCTATGAGAGAACAAATTGTATGGGAAATTTTCTAAATGCCCGTTTTATCAATCGAAAAATCACTACTTAGGGCATGTCATCTTCGGCGAAGGTATCGTCGTGGATCCAGTAAAGGTCGAGGCTATTATGGAATGGCCTGTGCCGACAAATGTCTTGGAAGTGTGTAGCTTCATGGGTTTTGTGGGATACTATCGACGGTTCGTCGAAGGTTTTTCAAAGATAGCAAATCCGATTACGGAATTGCAGATGAAGAACAAGAAGTTTGTTTGGACCAAGAAATGAGAGGAAGCATTTCAGAGGCTCAAGGAGTTGTTGACAACAACACCAATACTAAAGGTCCCTGACATGGATGCAGACTTCTTGGTATGCATTGACGCATACAAGGAAGGCTTAGGCGAAGTCTTGATGCAAGACGGTCGAGTGATCGCTTACATCTCGAGGAAGTTGAAAAGGCATGAGGAGAACTATGCGATGCATGATTTGGAGTTGTTAGCCATTGTTTATGCCTTGAGAGTTTGAAGACACTACCGTATTGGAAGGAAATTCAAACTAAAAACAAACCATTGTCGTCTATAGCACATCTTTACACAAAGTGACTTGAACGTGCAACAACGACGTTGGTCAGAATTGCTTAGCGAGTATGATTTTGAGATTACTTGCATAAAAGGAACAGTGAATAGAGTGGTTGATGTGTTGAGTTAGAGACCACACATATTTTCAGTGACGCCTCTTCAGACGAATCTACGAGAAAAGATTCTAACATTACAGCGCGATGATGACTGGTACAAGGAGGTCAAGGATTTTGTCGGACAAAACACCATGATGGTACCAATATTTGAGGGATTTATTGTGGACAAAGACAGATTATTGAGATTTAAAGGTCAAATTTATGTGCCACCCAATGACGAGTTAAGGAGGTTTCATCCTAAACGAAGCTCATAGAGCAACGTACATGGCTCATCCTGGAGTCACGAAGATGAGGGCGGACCTTAAACCCTTATTCTTCTATAAAGGAATGAAGGCAGACATAGTCAACTTCGTGGAAAGATGTCTAGAATGTCAACAGTTGAAGGTTGAACATAGACATCTAGCAGGATTACAACAACCACACATGATTCCAGAATCGAAATGGGAGGTTCTTTTGATGGATTTCATTGTTGGATTGCCACTAACGGCAAGGAGACACTACTTGATTTTCGTGGTAGTCGACACTCTGACGAAGACTGCTCATTTTATTATTGTGCGTACGACGTATCAGGCACCTGACATAGCTAGAGTTTTCATTAGTGAGATTGTGAGGTTGCCTGGCGTACCTAAGAGGATTATATTTGATCAAGGATCAGTGTTTACGGGATGATTTTGGACTAGTTTCCAAGAGGCCTTGGGAACCCAAATTAACTTTAGTACCGCGTATCACCCAGAAACAGACGGGCAGACCGAACGAACAAACCAAATCTTGGAGGACATGGTGTGGATGTACATGATGGACCAACTTAAGCATTGGGAGGAATTCTTGCCACTGGTAGAATTCACATATAACAACAGTTATCAAACCACCATTAAGATGGCGCCTTTCGAGTTTCTTTATGGGCAACCATGTCAGACGCCTTTGAGTTGGGATCGGATTGAGGATAGGGTCCTAGTGGGACCAGAAGAGATCCAAGAAATGGAAAATCAAATGCAAACAATAAGACAAAGGATCAAGGAAGCGTAGGATCGGCAGAAGAGTTATGTCGATGTGCATCGTGTTGGCCGTAGTTACAAAGTTGGCGATCGAGCCTTCTTACGGGTGAAACTGCATAAGAGTTTGATCAAGTTTGGAAAGGGTGTTAAACTCTCTCCTAGGTTCATGGGACCTTTATAGATTGTGGAAAGGAAGGGGCCCATGGCCTATCGACTAGCCTTGCCTGATTCTTTGAGGCGTATGCATGATGTTTTTCATGTATCTGTTCTGAGACATTATATTAGTGATCCTACACATGTTATTGGCATGAGTTCCATCCAGCTATCTGATGAGGATGCGCTCACAGCGGAGCCAATCTGCATCCTGGACCATCGCATTTGACAGCTACGACGTCGAACAGTAGATTAGGTCAAGGTCCAATGGGACAACTATAGTCCACACTCGGCGACCTGGGAGGATGCATATGATATGCGCCAGCAGTTTCCCTTTTTGTTTGAGAGATAGACTTCTGATACTGTGATACGCTTTATTTCATCACTTATATAAATTGAAACTTTGAGACGAAGTTTAGACCAAGAGGGGGTGTATGTAACATCCCGCTCTTGCATGCACTTTGCGAACTTATTCTTTGAGGACACTTGCGTGCAAGTGATCCAGGTTATTATATTTATTGGTCATTTGATTATGATTATGAGATATTATGGATTTGATGATATGTTATTTTGTTTCATTTACATAGACAGGTGTTATTGACTGGGTTCTCCTGAGTGTGCAGGACTTTGGACATTGAGGATGAAGAGGCATCGATGAAACCCCTTGGACTCTGGATCAAGTCAGGGAGTGGACTGTTTGGTTTGAATGTTGTTGATGTGACATATGTACATATGATTAGATGTTATGATGATTGATTATTATTGCTGACATGATTTGTTGATGGATGCAGGTTGATGATAACTTGCCGACCAGACTCACATCTGGAGTAGAAGGGTCACGCACGAGAACTAGAGACATTGAGGGAGAGGTGTGGAAGCAGCTCTGCCACATCCTACTAGCACTATTTCCATGGCTCGAACTGTAGGTTAATGATTATCTAGTTCGAGAAGACCCACGATGTCGTGAGGGAAGACTGTGACAGTCGCTCATGATGGTTCTAAGGGGCATGCAATAAGGTAGGGGCCTTATTCCTTAGAGGCCCTTAGTCTCCCACAAGATCACCTAGTGGGGTATTGACTCCAGAGGTTTGACATCTGCGAAAGTCAGTCAAGAGGTGAGTGGCAACCTTGGAGCATGTAGTGCATCCTGAAGGGCATGTCGCGCAAGGTAAACGGAAAGAGGCAAGTGGCACCCTTGCAGCACATAGTTCATCTTGAAGGGCACGACGCGCAAGGAAAATGAAAAGAAGTGAGTGGCTCCCTTGGAGCACGTAGTGTGTCCTTAAGGGCACGTTGTGATTTTAACGGGTAAGTGAATAAACCTAGTCAGACTTAAAATGAATGATATGATAAGTAAGGTTTAAAAACAATTTTCCCTGATAAAAAAAATGTCACCTCGCCTAGTGAAATTAAAACCTAGGTCTAAGTAGAACATGTGGTCAAAAAAAAAATTATAAATAAACATGTAACAAGAAGAGGGGTAAGAAATTCAAACGTAATTATTAAAGTCAAAATTATAATGGAGGATTAAATTTTTAAAAAGGGGTAATGTTTTTTTTTTTATCTACACTTGCTAAATTAATTTTTAATTAAAAAGGAAAAAGGGTAATGGTTGCTTTTATCTACATTTGTTAAATTAATTTTTAGTTAAAAAGAAAAAGGGTAAATGGTTGTTTTATCTACACTTGCTAAATTGATTTTTAGTTAAAAGGGAAAAAGAGGGAAACTTAAAAGAAATGGGAAAATTAAAGAAAAAGGGAAACTTAAAGAAAAGGGGAAACATAAAGAAAAAGTTGAATGTCTAACTTAGTAAGGAATCTTGCCTTGGGAACTTTCTATTTATGAACTCAACTAGGAACTAAGTAAGGTGTAAGTCATTTAATAATTGTAAGAGAATATTGGGACACCGAGAAGCGTTTTTAGGAACGCTTTTAAGTGGGTGAATGAAATAGGATCATTTAATTAAATAAATAAAATTGATTTTCTGGTGCAACTAGGGGATGGGTGACATGTGTACGGGGGAGGTTTTTCCTAATTTAATTAATGAAAAAAGAATTTAATGAGAATTTGGGAAACTAATTACTTAAAAACTCTATAAAAAGGATGGAGGAGGAGGAGTATGGATCTCATATTTTTCTGTAACGTTACACTGCTGAAATTTTACCTTGACTGAACTTTCTCTAGTGGGAGTTGGGATATCCAGCTCGGTTAACGAGTGGTAGCTCGACATTGCAAGGTGAGTTGGGTGCTACCATTCTCTGGTGTTGGGTGTGTGGCCCCTTTGTGGCTCGGGCGGCTCAGGGGGAAGAAGAGTACCCCTAGCGTTGGTTGGGAGGTACCAGTGAGGTCACATCGATTGGCAAGTGAGAGTTGGATGGAGCGCGTATAGGACAATGACTTGGAGCTTTCGCATTCGTCTACGGTACGCATGTGTATATTGTATTGATTAGTAGCTTAAATATTTTCCTGCGCCTTCAGTAATGTACTTCTAATGTGTTAAAGATTATGTTTTATTCAACGTAACATTGTCCAGAGGTTTCATTTTTGTCTTCAGCAATTGTCTTGATGAGCCCAACGTTTTATGATCAAAGAACTTAAAGTCATCCTAGCCTTATGCTCGTTGTATTTTGAATTGATTTCCCATGGCGAACCCAACCTCTGATTGCAATGACTTCTCTGTGTTTGTTTTTATCGATTAATATGAAGATAAATTGTGTTTTTATCTTCTGTCCCTTATCCCTTCAGTTATTAGTTTGTGCTCGAGCAGTCGGCCAGGAGCCGAATCGACGGTTGTCACTCCGATGTTTAAATACTTATAGATTCAAATGCCCCGCTTTCCTGTGCATGGATAATAAGTGAAGGATAAATTTCACCCGGTTATCAACCCTTACTTATCTCTGTGTTTTTCTCTTATGATTAATCTCTAATCTTTGCGCCTCCTTGTGAATGAGTATCTCTGCATCTTGATTGATTAAACTCCGATTACACTCTGCGTTTTAATTGTTTAAACTCTGATAAATCTCTGCGCATGAATGGTAAAATCTCTGCGTTTTCTTGTGATTGATTACATCTGCGTTTTCTAGTGATTGATTTCCTCTGCATTTTCCCTTGAGTTGTAATCTCAGCACCCTCTCTTTTTACTCGAGTTTTTGTCATGCATTTACACCTTGTTTTAACCCTCACCTTACCCAGTGTTTCCACTTCTTTGCGCATGCACTATATTTGTTAGACAAGATCTTATTTGTTATCTACGCAACATTCTAGTTATGGATTTTATTGTTCTTTAGTTATGGATTTTATTGTTCTTTAGTTATGGATTTCAATTATTCTTTACATGGTGATCTAGTTATGGAGTTTTAATGTTCCTTAGTTATGGATTTTCTATGGTGATTTACACAACGATTTTATCATTACTCCTGCATTTGATTAGGCATTTTATTTCTACTTTTGCGAATTGAATAGCATTTGAAATTTGCATTTGAATTAACATTGAAATAGCAATTGAATTAGTGATTACAGCATTTAGATTGAAATTCAATTAAAGCAAGTAAGCCGAATAAAATGACTAGCATTGATTTAGCAATTGAACTAGCGATTTTATGATACCACTGCAATTTTACCATGACAATCCATTGTATAGTTATAATCATTGATGTATAAAACATGTATAAATCTTACCTAAATCGTTGTCGTATCTAAATCTTTGTTCTGTAAATCATATATAATTTGTGGCTGCAAAAATCGTGTATAAATCGTACCTAATTCGTTGTTGTATATCAATCTTTCTTGTGTAAATCGTATATAAATCGTGGCTGTAAAAATCATGTATAAATCATACAAGAACCGTTGTTGTATATAAATCTTTGTTGTGTGAATTGTATATCTATTGCAATTCAAATCATTTCCCTGTTTACTACAGTAATTAAAATCGTTGCCTTACTGTAATTAAAATCTTTTGCCTTGATGCAATTGTTTATTTGTTGTAATTAAAATCGGTTGCATGTTTACTACAGTAAGTAAAATCGTTTGCCTTGTTGCAATTGTCCCTTCAATTTTTCCCAGCCTTTGACAGCACTGAGTGTCAGAGAATCGATTTTTTTTATCCAGTTGTTGACAGCGTAGAGTTGTCTGAGGACTGGCAGGAACACTCTAATTTTTTGTATTTAATAATTGCCTTATAGCCACGATGTCGGTGGTAATTATGCCGATGAATTTCATCTTTCCTATGGCGGTTTCTGTTTGGATTCAGCTGTACGGATTATTCACTGCGTGATCTGGCGCAGTGTTGACAGCGGTGATTACACAGCCATCAACCCATTCAAGTTGTTATTATCAGTCTTATAACTTTTGCACCAATAATTAATTGTCTTTTTATACCAATTGTTTATAGATCAGCACTTGACTTTATCAACAATAAATCAATTGTTTATATATAGTAATTTTTTAATCATCAGTCGTATATATCGGTTTTTAACTTTGCCACAATAGATTAATTGCTTAAATGGTAATAGCTGCAATGAAAATGGATTAGTTTCTTATTTGCATTAGTATGAGATTAATTGTTTAATTGCTTAAATGGTAATAGTTCCTTAGTTTGCACTTAGTCATAATGGTTTAGCAACAAATGGTTGTCGTTTATTTGGGTAATAGTTTAATCGCTTGCGCAAGATTATCGGTTGAAGGTTTAATAGTTTTTTTTTAGCTAAATTGTTTTTGTTAAACAGACAATTAGCTACCTTGTGCCTGAGTTGAACGGTAAATGGAGGTTGATAATAGTTGTTTCACCACACTTGTTTGCCTTGTAGGAACCAGACATCCTTCGGTTATCTGCGCAATTTAGTTTTGAGTGTTGTCACCTTGTGTCTTGTTGACTGGTGATTGGGTGCTTCAGTAGTCTTCGTGTATTTTTCACAGATACTTCGGTCTCCTAGCATGATGGATTTTCTTGGGTTAAAGGTCTAGATATGTTATGTTGTGCCATGGTTACTGTCACGCCTATCGCCTTGTATCGACATGATTCCTGATGAGGGGATCATCGTGTACCCTGATGGGTATATGTGAATGATAACCTGGCAAGAGTCTTTTGCTTCCCAATATGGGTGTATTGTAATTGATGTTGGTACTTGGTTCTGTAATGCCTTCATATTGGTACTAGTCATTGAAGTCGTTGTGTCGGGATTGTTGATATTGTCCTTTAGCTTGTAGGGGTCGACTTCATTGTGTCAGGCGAATGTCTGTTTGTTTGCCTATTTGATTATTGCATGTTTCGTCTGGTTGCATGATGTGCTAGTATGTTGGGTCATTGTTGTCTGTTTCCTAAATGTGTAAGTGTGTTCGTCATCAAGTCATGTTGATTAATCGTTGTCATTGATTGCCTTCCTGCTTGAAAAAAAAACAAAAAAAAACAAAAAAATTGCACTTGCTTTGCGTCGCATGTAATCAGAACGATTGGGGTCGTTACAGTGGGTGCCAACATCATGTTAACGCACTGTAAATTCCCAAAGGTTGTCGAGAGGTCGAAGAAATTTATCAGAGGTAACTTTATCCAACCACTTCGAAACTGGAATCTAGCCCTGCCAGTTTCAGAGAGGGATCTCTCTGTAAGATTTAGCTATGTTTTAGGGTTCAGATATTGAGCTAGTTAAATAAATAACACTGTGTGATTTTTTTTATAAATTGGCTGAAATGTGATTTACGCATCCATTGGGCTATTGGGTCTGTTTTATAAAGTTTGAGACCAAAGAACAGATTTTAAAAGGTGTTTTCACAAGGCAGGATAATGCAATTGTTGGATTCTTTAGAATTAAAATGATGGACAGCAGAAAAGGTGAGATAATCAATTAGAATAAATAATCAATTAAGAATTTCTTTATTATAACATCAGAAGACAAACACTTAGATCTTCAAAAGCCAGAAATAGAATATACAAAGATAAATTCTGCAACTTTAACTCCTTTTAAATGATTGGATTTAGAAAACAAAATGATTACTGAGAGAGATGAACATTCAACGAAGAAGAGTAAACATCACCAATAGTTAACACGCAGGAATCCTGTGAAACTTCCCTTTTTATTATTGGTAGATCTCTTGAGAAAAATTACAGTGCTTACAGCTTGCTAGGGCGTAAAGATCAACCCTCGGTACTTCGAAGTTTGAAGTATTTATAATAAAAATTACAAACGACCCTGTCATTAATGAGCAGGACATGGTGGATTCTAAATCCAACTAACTAGATAACAAGATACAAAATTGTAGGAACTGTTGATGATCTGTTAGATTCTTCATGCCGATTTTGGGGAAGGTCATTGGTGAATCATTCACGTGACTTTGATTGATCTGCATGTTGACTCGGATTTCACACCTTAGTCCTTATTCGATCAAAGTGCATAGATCTTCCCATCTTTGCTGACTGGGAATGGTGACTTTAAGCAGTCTTCGGTAGATTTCATCCCTTTTTGTATATTTGGAAAAAGTTGTCTTGGTGATGAAAATATACTTAATTTTGTGTTGGATACTGAGGTCCAGCTGCAAAGTCTCTAGAAATGCCTTGCCTGTTATACTACCCTATATTCGTGAAAACTTGGAATTGTCCTTGGCCACCATGGCAATCTTCAGCTTGTAGTCGGAAAGAGTCATCAACTTGTCATCTAGAACCAGTAAATTGGGAAGGCCTTTCTTCTGCAAAACATCAATCTTGATGAAGAATCTCTGAACTTCGATATCCATGTTCTGGAATTTCTCCTCCAGCTGAAACATTAATCCTCTTTTCGTCATAACTCTTTTAACCTCGAGGATGGTTTCTGTCCTATCTTCAATCTTCAGGTCTTCCAGCTCTTCCCTAGTCTTTGAATTCAAAAACATGATGATTTCATTCGCTTCTGCGGGCATTTCCCCCAGCTCTCCCTTTATCTTGTCGATGGCCTGCCTGCTCCTCAACACCAGTTCATGTTAATCAAACATAATTTGCACCACGGGCTAGATTTCATTTATGGATTTGGAGATATTCATCCAAATGTTCTCCTTGGCTTCTGCTAGTGTTTTGCCTACAACTGTTTGCTTTTGCAGCTGCTAGATTTCTTGCCTAAGCTTTTCGGATGTGTGCCTCTCAGTGTTGTAGCTGGCTTGGAAAGAAGATTTAAGTTCTGGAGGTTCTCTATCTCTAGCTACAATTTTTTAATTTATGCTCCTTGTAAGGTCATCTCTTCCATTGACTTTGCTAGAGCTTCAGATGTCTCTAGAACTGTCACTGGGGCAGCTGATGGAAGTTATGTTGTGGTAGATGTTGATACTTTCGTTGTGATAACTCTTGTGAGGGGAACTGCACTCAGTGGGATGACTTCCATAGGTGTTGCATGTTCCTTCTTCTTTACTAACCTTTCCAGCTCTGCTTCCATTTCTTTTATTTGTGCATTCTGTTCCATGATCAACTTTAGCATCTCCTCCTTCTCACCTTCTGTCTCAGCCATCTCTTTGGCCTGTGAGTCTTCTGTAGCTGGCAGTTTCAATTGTCTCCTCAAGGATGCTATATCAGCATTCTTTTTCTTCAGCTCTTCGGCTGCTTTTAAATTTGAGGGATCATACCCAATTTTTAACACTAGCTCCTCCAAAGACTTGATCTTGTTGTCTTTTACAAAGGAAGAAACTTTATCCCATTTTAATTGTGTATGAACATTGTTCAGAGAAACCTATAATTTTGCAGCGGTTGTGGAAGTGTTTTCCATTGTTAAGAAAACCATTTCCCCAGTCTGTCTGTGAAAATCCATCTGATCAGTTGGATGTACTTGTTTGGCATCAAACTCAAGTGTTGACCTTTTGTAATCTGTGATTTCCTTTGGGTGAGGCACCTGTGCTTGCAGAAATGCCATGTGCATTCTCCCTTTTTCTGTATCAAAAGAAGAGAGCAATCTATGTTGTGTTGTTGATGTCTGCTTCCAGAACTGAGCATAGGTGTGACTTGTCAGCATCTCGTTCTTCTTCTTGATTAAATCATACTTTTCAAAAATACTCAGTTTTGCAGATCCTGATGGACGTTGGGTGATCACAGTGGTATCAGTCTGCTTCTTTGAGGAAGAAGTAGACATCATCTGATGGTTGCTTGAGAAAGGTGATGAATGCTCTCCCTCGACTACTGTGGTAGACTAGGCCTTTTCCTCTCTAGACCTATCAATAGTGTGAGTGGTTTTAGGCCTTTTCTTGTACACCTGGAAATCCTCTATTGACACTTCAGTGACTGAAGGTGAGACATCCTTTCTGGGTCTTTTCTCCTTTGGCACCCATGGAGTAGTGGTTTGTGAAATAATGGCTAGAGGAGATTGTTGTTCTGCTTCTTCCAGAGTGTTCACCTCCCACTCTGTTTGGTTCATAAACTTCTCAATCTCTGGTTTGGGCACATGAGCGTATGGGGAACTTTTATTCTTGAATCTCATTTCTGCAATAACCCCACACGGATCATAATGCCAAGGGAAACTGATGTCAAACTTTATTTCCTTGAGTAGTTTGTTTGCCTCTTCCCCGACAGCTCGACTGTTACAAATAAAGGGTCTTATCTGCCCTTTAATTCTCAGTTGTTGTTTCTTCTTCAAAGATACAAATTGTATGTCGTCTGAATTGATCATTTGCTTAATGTACTCCAAGGTGAATATTCTACAGGCAAGTATTTGGGTAGCTTATAAAGAGCTAAATGACATCCATATATTCTGATCTCCGTGTGATTCTAATACAAATACCAGTCTCCCATCTTGGCAAGGTCCGAGAGGTGTAGAATTCTTTGGATCTCTTCATTTATCCTCTGCTCTCGCCTACCACTGAGCATACTTACCACTTGGTGGTAAAACTGCTCTATGAATTGTTTGAAACTGAACTCTGTTGAGTTCCTTCTCAGTAATGAAGTCCAAGAGGTGACAGGTTGTGGCTTGCCATCCTGGTCCAGCTTCTACATGGGGAAAAGGAACTTATCTGCTTGATAGAACACGAACATGTACACTAGTACTGAGGAGTACCAGAACATGCCTTCTATGGGAAACTTGAACAACTGATCATGAATATTGTCAGCCAGGAAAACGTTGTAGTCGAACTGCACTATGGGGCTTCCCTCAACGGAAAAAATAGATAAGTAACCCAAGATTGGCTCGTCTACCCATTCGTCTGAGTAGTATCCAAGTAGGCTGCAGAGGGCAGAAATGATTTGATTTCCTTTTACTGAGAAAATCGATGATCGATAGGGGGGATTGGTTTTTGGTATTGGGGCGTTCTCAGGGAGGAATAGTTCAAAGATCTGTGCTCTCTGTGGAAAAGAAAACTTCTAATACATGTTAGTTATGACCTCAAGAGTTAAAGGAGAGAAGGCTTCAGTTCTGGTTATTTGCAGCATCTCGTCAATGGCTTCAGATGTGATAGTGAACAGGGTTTCTTTGGAGGATGACACGATAGTTCTCTGGTCGGGAAGGTAATGTGCCTGACACTTGAGGGTGAATTCAGGGAAATGGTGAATCTGGGGAAACATGTACAGTGGAAGATTGGACTCCCAGAGTCCAATATCATCACCCTGGTCTAGGAAAATATCTCTAAGCCATGAATATAGCTCAGTGAAATCAAAATCACATCTTGGCTCAGAGATGAGGTAGTCTTTGTCGGCCAAAGGGATCCGGTCGAGATCGACAGGAGGCGGAACGAAAGGATTTTCCTCGATTTTTGACTGTTTGGACTTTGGCGCCATCACTTCAATGGGTACCTGCAATTTGAAACAAAAACGTTAGCGGGTAATGGCTATGGCTGGGTTGTTGACTGAAACAGTGAGGAAAATGAGCTTCTCATGTGCGGAGAGTGTGAGTAGTGCAAAAATGGTGGAGGAACGGAATTAGATTTGGGCGAATGGGTATCCGTTGGGCACGGGGGACAGGTCAGCAAACTAACGGATATGTTAGCCTGTAATAATTTGCCAACGGATATATGGGAATGAGAAGACGAGCCAGTGACGGGTTAAGGGTGTGTGAGGGTGACGTGGAGGGTAATGAGTGGGGGGAAATGACATGTGGCAGGTGAATGGAAAACGAGGTACGTTGACAGAGTAATGGGATATGACCAGTGATAAGTGGTAGTGGAGTGTGACATCACGGGACAGCGAGGAAGTGGAGTGTGATGTCATGAGGCGGTGATGGTATAGAAAATATGGTATGGCGGTATATCAGAGGGGGGCGTAGGCAGTAACCGGTTTAGATCGAGGGGGGTCCAACATCACAGATTTGTGCCACGTTAGGATGGGGCCCGCCTAGAAATACCACCATATCGGACCCCCCCACCACCATTAAAGATAGAACGGTCAGGGGGGTCCAGAATTTCTTGTCAGTCGTAGATCTAAGCGCCATTAGATCAACCGTAGATCTATGCGCACTCTTTAATCTCCATATCGGACCCCCC
>ML885010.1:0-13832 GCA_009831015.1 Picea engelmannii
TCCTTCTTCTTCCAAATGTGTTCATTATATCCCATGATGTGATGATTGTCTAGTGACCACATTTACTGTGTATAGCCTATCACTATGATAATTGTGAGAATATCATTCTAAGGCATTTGTACACAGAATGAGGCATCATTAGACTTATGAGATCTCAAATATTTCAAATTATTGGCCTATTATTCTTATGTAACACAACTCCTTCCTTGGCCTAGGTGCTCATTCCTTTAGTAACCATTACAAGGGAATGCTATAATGTGTTTTAATGGTGTCTAGTGGCTTGATGTAATTTTGTACTTAGTGTCATAATGATGATCATTATAACATCATTTGTGTAGAACTTATACATGTAACATGGCCTCACTAGAATTTTGTAATATTGCACATGTGCACATGGAGATTCTTTTGGGAGTTATTCGACGATGACCTGTCTCTTAGGTAATGGTGACCTACATTCATAGGTCATTCTTATCCATTACCTCTCCCTTATCTCTTGATGAGATTATCATCAACCTTTATGGATTGATTTATCTCCACCTTTGATTATTCCTTATGATCAATGGTCCAAGTTTCTCTTAGTTTATAAATTGAGGTAATTGGTCTTGAATCAGGGAAGAGTGGAGGGTGGATTTTGGTATTTATTATTATCTTGGACACTAAGGGTCCTTAAACTAGATCATCCATTTTCTTGAAAGTTGTATGGATCCCATTTTAACTCCATGCATGTGTGTGCTCTACTAATTGTAATTAGGTGAGTTATACAAATAATAAAAGGCTTTTCTTCCATGTATGTTTCCCCACCTTTGGGTTTTATGATGTGAATTATTTGTCTTTTCTCTCTCTCTCTCTCTCTCTCTCTCTCTCTCTCTCTCTCTCTCTTATTTGATAGATCTACTTTTATTTGTTTGATGCTTTCCATAGGAGTTTATACATGATAGATCTTGCTTATATATTTCTACATATTTTTCTTGGTCTTTCACTCCCACCCAGTTGTTGAAGCATGTCAACACTCCTTATAGATTCCTCCATGGAATGGCACAACAACCATTATCTATCCACCATAGTATAACGAAATGTTGAAATATTTCAACAAGAAGTTTAAGAAGTCAAAAGAACCAACACAATTCCACACATCCATGCCTCCCTCCCAAATCACCCTACATGACTCTTTAACCTCCCTCAAACATCTACCATGGAACTCCATATTGCAATCATCCTTTAAACACCATATGTTTTTCCATCCATAGGGCTTCCTTAAGGTGTTTTTCTAGAAAAACCCCTCTTCAGCATTGATGTTGGAGCAAAAATTCCAACTATAGTGCTGCATTTTCCATAGTTGTTTTTTGGATGAGTTGAAGTCCATCCTTCACTTCTCATTGTTTACACATAAGTTGCTAATTCAAAACTTGCAACCTTTCCAAAGAACATATATTCTTCTAGTGTGGTGTTACATCCATACACATCCATCACATACATCCATGCCATGTTCTCATTTGCTTGGTTTACTTTTCTATTTGTTCATCATTGGAAGCAACCCCAACCAAGCATAAATATTCTTCTCACTTCCATTTTGGAAGTAGCAAAGGTATAATACACCAATTAGGTGTCTACACTCTAGTTTGGCTTTCTTATATTCCATATTCTGGATATGTACTCATCACTCTCCATCTTCATCCTTCCTAAAAGTATTATTTTCTCACCACTACAATCATCTATTAACAACTTGGATGATTAGAATATAACGCATTATTCCCTTCATTTGGGATGGTCTTCTACAATTCAAAATAGTTAAGAACATACATTTGTTTTTGGCTGATGGAAATTCCATCCACTACTAGCTACTATATCCCATAATTTCTTTTGATGTACTTTGATTGCCTGCAATCCCTCTCTCTCATAGAGGTATTTCTCATCTAATGTAAGTGCTTCAACAACTCTTCCTTGCAAATTATATTCCCATATACTTATTGCAGTCACATGCCTCACATGAATTCTTCTTCTAAAGATTTCACTACCTTATTTTATTTTCCCTTGACTTGGTTGATTATCAGTTCAATCTACAATATGTCAAGTCATTTCCTATGTCCAACATTCAATTTTATGGTTAACAAGCACTTTAGACTCTTATTCTTTTATCTTGAATTTACTTCCCATCAAGTAGTCCTTCCACATCTCTAATGCATGCACCACTATTGCAAGATTAGCAACTATCAAAAGCCCACTTATGCATCTTATATGTATGTTTCTTCATCACAGACCCTTTCTTACATGTTTAAGGCATCTTGGAGATCATCCATGTTGACATTTTGTTTTGTAAAATCAAGCCTAGAGGCTCTGTTCCATTATTGTTTAACTGAAAACAAAATCTCTTTCTTAGAAATTGAATATTTAGTTATATTCTCCTCTAAATTATCTTTCCAAGAACTACATTCTTTCTCAATTATAAGTTAAGGACTAGAAGTTACAACTTCTAGCAATTAGCAACTAACCAATTCTCTACATTTTTTGGTGCAAATAAAGGTTGTATACCAACTTCCTCAACTTGTGGAGAAGAATCAAGAGAGAACTAGAAAAACTTTTATATTGGGTGTTGATATTACTCTCTCTTTTGTGTGCTTAACAACCTTCATCTTGAGAATTCAACTTGATGATATCCTGCTCCAATTAGATATTGAATCTCTCTCAATAATTCAACTTATCATTTTTGCACTTGAAGGAATATGTGTAAATACAACTCTAGGAAGTCAAACTATGTATTGACTAAGAAAATTAGGATATTTTGACTTGAATTCGAAATCAATTGAGGAACAACCGACAGTTTGAGCCAACTAAGTGTTGACCAAATTGTCCCAACTAAGTTGAATGTAGTCAACCGGGCATAGAAAACACAAAGAAATGAGGGTTGTGTAAACACTTTGGGCCAACCTTGGGTGATCAAAGTGGACCAAATCAATCCTATTTTAAGGGTGATTGGTTAAATGCTTCAGTATAAATAGATGATCTATGGATTGATATACATGATAAAAGAGATTATGTTTATAATGTTTTAAGCATTTTTTGTGCTTCTACAATCCAACATATGGATATCATTTTTGGGATTATCTATGTAGAGTCAGTCACTGAAGCATGACCCATGTGTCATGATAATTATTCAGAATGAATAAATTTCTAATGATATTGAATAGTCCACTTAGAACTCATTGCATTAGGTAATGCTCACAAGGGTGAAGAACACATCCGATGATGTGTATAATGTTCTTTTGAACTAGACAATGTCATAATGATGTTTCTAAACACGTTTAACTCTTCTTAGATTTGTTATTTCGACTCCTGCAATGCACATGTGATTTATAACATGGTATTAGAGATTTAGGTCTTGAAAATCCTAAGTTTGATTCTAGTTGTTGCAAGATATTTAGAGGCTATCACATCACGATTGAATAAGGATTTATTTGCGTGCCAAAGAAGAATATTTTTGAAGGAATCAACTTGTTTGGGCTTGCAGATTTTGAATCAAAGTGTTGCAGAACTGATGTGGGTTCAAAGCAGGAGCCTATGTTGCTCAATGAGCAGAACTATGGCATGTGGACATAAGACACAGATACTTTGTTGAAGAGCAAAGCATTATGGTAGTTCATAAATACGGTTGTCTTGATCCTAAAGATGAACATGAGATGTTCATGCTTAATGGTTTGTCTAACTGCTTTGGGGCCTACCTTGGGAGATCAAAGTGGACTAAATCGACCTTAAGTTAAGGGAAATTGGTTACATGCTAAAGTATAAACAAATGATATATGGATTGAAGATGATAGAAGAAGTTGTGTGAATAATGTTCTTGTGTTGTGCAATGTCATAATGGTGTTTCTAAACACCACCAACTCTTCTTGGATTTTTTATTTTTACTTCTTCAATGCATCTGTGAATTCTAACACAATCTTGGGTGAAATGAGTAAAATATGTTATTTTCCCAATGATGTGAATTTGAAAAATTTTCACTGTGAAAAAATTTCCTAAATGAAATGATATGTAAATATTGACTACAAACATTTTCTAGATTTACCATCTTGAGTCACTTTTCCTTATTTTTGTGCCTCCCATGAAATGTTTTGGTCTCTAATAGTGATTTTTGAGCATACTTTCTAATTCTTTTAACTTCCATGGTGCTTCCTCAAACCCAATCCAATAACTAAGCATAGGACATTATGGGTACTCAAAACACCATTCACTATACTAATAAGATAATCTGGCCAACTTCTACACCCTATATTCCCCAAAAGGGAATCCTTATAGTATCTCCAATTTGGTGATGAACCAAAAAATTGTGCTCAAGGAAAAATCTGGGTGTCTCTTCTTGTGGACCCATAGTTCAAATTTCATTGAAATTGGGGTCTATACGCTAGAGTTATGGTCGAAATGACCTTTTTCTATTTACTCATTTTTTAGTCAACCATGTGGCTGGTTTATGATATGGTTCCATTTTTTAAGTGATGTGATGTCCACCTAGAATTCATGTGCCCTTCCCTATGCTAGGATTTAGTTTTCTTGTGCCATAGTGGCTTCTTACCACACAAGCCATACACTTTTATAAGTATTCTTGTATCATTATGTCAATAGAAAGATTGTGAATGTTTCCATCTTTGCTCAATAGGCCTTGTTATCTCCTGAACCTGTAATCAAAGTGGTAAAGTCATAAAACACAAAGTGCATTCTAGGGGAACTAAGGAAGGTTGTCCACTACACTACAATAGCTCTTCCCCTCACTTTAGGTCATCTCTCCTCTGGCACAAGGGGGATTCCCTAAGTTAGGATACTAATGCTAGAAAAATAGGCTCAAGGAATATGAGGAATTATCTTTATAAAAAAAATACATTGTACATAGTAAAATGAAGTGATGGAGGACTCAGACTAGTGCCTATCCAATGTAGTGAAAATGGAGACAAGAGGTAAAACTAAGGGAGTGGTTTTATGAATGGTTTAAGACAAATAGATTTTTCATGCACGCCACAATAAGCCTTAAATTTCCATTAAATAATGAAGAAATGTATTTGGAGGACCCTAAAGGTGTCACTCTTAAACAATGTTACGATGGTGTGTCCTACAATGAAGTATTAAACTAACACCAACTTTTGATAGAAGCAAGCTGATACATTTAACCATGAAACAACAAAGGGAAGAAGAGGAAAAATTCCTCACATAAATCTCTTCTAACATTGTAAATATACCCCTCTTGTCCTCTCAAGCATGTTCTTTGCAAGTAGTTCCTAGCATACATTAACAAGAATGTGAGCTTCACATATGATTAAAAACAACCCTTTAACTTCCCATTAATCCTTCCACAAGATATGAAACAAAGCTCCAAGAGGCGAAACTCCTCACAAATACACCATAACAAATGATGGGAGAGCTACTCTTTAAATAGAGCGAGCTCCATCTTCTTTTACAATAAAACATTAACTTTTTTTCTAGATCCACTCTTTTATCTAAGAACAAATGATAAAATAGATTTGGATCTATCTAGATACATCCTTATCTCCAAGGAAAAAATATAATAATGTTGTCTCACATGACCATCTTATGTGATAAGTTAAATTACAATAAAATAATGAGAGTGGTTATGCTATTTGTCTTCTCCAAAGTGGTAAACCATGTCAACAAGCTCCAATGTATCATCATTTCTCTCCAAGATATGTCATTCCACTAATAATCTTCAATAGATGTGCAACAACCACCTCAATATAGCATGTGTGGCCCCTCAATAAGGTGAACCAAGTAAAACCTCCTCAAAATAACATTTGACCTCCTAGATCTAGAGTTTGAAACCTCCTAGATGTCTTCCAAACTGGACATACCATCAATAATCAAGTGTGAAACATGATGGCCCATGAGGCATGACATAGAAACATCAATAGTTAGAAACCCTAATCATCATTATCATCATTCATCATTCATCATCATCATAATCACTCATCGGAGAGTTAGTAACCCTAGTAATCATCATCAACATCAAATAAACAAACATTTGAATAAACACACAATATTACTCAAGAACTAAAGCATAAACAATTAATTATATATATCTAAAGCAATGTATATATATCCAAAATTGGCTCAACTATACATTTTTTACAAAATTTCACATTGTGCCCAAACTCTAAAATAATGGCACCTCATGCCCAAGATGCATAATGGATCCCCATACCCATTACATCATGCCCAAGATAAATAATGGTACTTTTATAGCGCAAGTTATAGGTTGGGAAAAACTCGACCTAACCACGGAACAAGTGCTACAATTTGGGAATCCTACACCTAATGTCACCTTGATGTAGGTCCCACACTTCAAGGGTGACTAGGTCACTCTAGGGAGGCGGTCCCGGTGACCCTAGGGGGATTGAGATGGAGATGAAGATGGATGTAAATGAAACCCATATATGTCAATTCTAATTTGAGTGAAAGGTGGAAAGAGATGCCTTGCAAGTCAAGAAATTGTTGTCCCACATGTATAACACTTCTCCGGATGATTGTACCTTCCCGCCACACAAGAAAATACACTTTGCAATAATATATGTTAGTTGGATCAGCAAGTTAAGCTTGATGTCCCTAATTTGTAACAATATATAACAGTGTATATCAACAAGAAAAAGGTACTATAATCTGCTCAATAAATGTTAAAGATCAAGTAGAAAATGAAAGAGAAAAACTAGTAAATGACTAGCTAAACTCAATATGAAAAACCAATACTCTTAGCATAAAATATAAGGCTGTTGTAAACACTTGTTTGCATCAAATTATATCAGCCTTGTGGATTTAACGTTAAATGTATTATATAAAGAAAATCAGCCACTGAAATCTCCTCAAACTTTGCCAAAAAGTGCTCTAGGACAAGGAGAGTAAGTGTGCAAAGTTTGAGCAAAAACCAATGGTTGATAAGAGAGTTATTAAAGCAATTAAGTTAGGGTTTATTCAGCCATAATGGCTGAAGATACAATTTTGTAACAACATAAATAAGTATCCCCTAGATGGGGATTCCCTAGTGGCTGTGAGGTGCCCAAGGCACAAGGAAAACAATCCACTTTGCAAGAAGTAAAAATGATCGAAAATCACGTTTCCCAGTGCAATATTTTATTTCTCCAATGCAACAAATCAATGACTAGTACCTTTAATATTGGGTTAATGGAGTCACAAGGAGATTATAGAAGATACCTCCTTGGGGGTGTAAGCCCTTTTACTCCCCAAGGCAAGTTTCTCTAAGATAGGGTTTAAACCAAGAGGGTGTATTCCCTTATACTTCTCTTAGAAAACCCTTAATCAATGAAATGAAACAAATAAAATGATGAAGGCTATGGTGGGGGTGTATGCCCTTATACTTCCCACCTAGCTCCTATCATAACAATACTTGAATTGAATAAACTTATAGCAAGAGAGTAAAAACCATACCAAGATCAAGAGAAATGCTGAGACAATTCACCACAAGATCAAGAAAGCATCATCCAAAGCTAGTGCTAGACCTTACTCCATCAACCATTCATAAACATAGACATAAAAAAAGTGCACAAGAGATAAAAGAGGGACAAAAATTTCAGACCAAGTCTCTCACAAGAAGGAGAGTTATGTTTAAAATGAGATCTTATTATCTCTATTTATACTAAAAGTAGCTAACATAGTTTGTCCACAAACTAGGGAGTAAAACACAAGATTAGGGGTCAACACCCTAATATTTCCCCCTTAACAAAGTAATATTAAACAATTCACTTAAAATTTCATCTTTTTCAAAAATTAAACCCTAATTTAGGAGGGCGTCACCCCTTTAGGGGATTTTTTTCCACTTTGAGGAAGTCGTTGGTGTTTGAGAAGCATGGATGGGCCTCCAAAGGCCATGTGTCAAGCATCTAGGAACTCATACAATATGAAGACCCTTCTCCTCCTCAAACGTCCATGTATAAATGAGTGGCACCTCACCACCAAGCCCTAACCCCCTTAGGTGGCATCATGTCTCTAGAAGTGACGTTTTGCCTCTCCTAGGAAAAACGTTTGGCATGTGGGGGCTAGGCTATGTTGTCCAAGTCATCTTTGAGGCCTTCCAAGTTTGATATCTCTCATCCATCATGTGGGCCCCTAACATCGAACCTATAGGCTTCTAGCCCCATGGAAGCCCAAACTAGGCTTGTTCTCCCAAAACTGTCCACCAACTAGGTCCTGCAAAGACAAATGAACACGCCCTCCAAGGACACTATACGACCTATCAAGCTTAAGTATGGGAGGGTTGACGAGGTGTCCTATTGGGTAGGTCTTTCCCTAGTTCAAGGAGAGCTTCCAAGAGGTCCCTCTCTAATACATGTAAAGTGTATGAGGTGGATGGGGTCAAGACTCAATGGGAATGAGGCTCATGACATACTGTGGGTCGCAATGTCTCATTCATGGGTGCCTTTGTAGAGGGTGTGTGGTACCTTCATCCACAATGCACTTTTTTTAAGTTCATCATTTTACTTTTATATTTCTTTCTTTATATTTTCTTTCATAATAACATAAGGAGAGATTGGAGGTCACTTCCCTGGTGTGGTGACCAGGTGTTGGCAATGTCACCCACAAATACCTAATGGAAATGAGAAGGTTGGATCGTGATGAGAACCCCTTTCTCACAACCATGCAACTGAGAGTCATTGCCCTGGTTTGGTGACCAGATGATGACAATGTCATACCACTAGATATCCATGGACATGATAGGTCGGCTCGTGATGAGACCTCCTATCCTTCAACTAACCCTTCAAGCATTTATTTATTATATTGTGGGTCCCCTTTTATTCAAAGATAAGCATTTCATTTCTTTCTTGGGTGATCCCTGGGTGAAGCATATGGAAGGATTATACAAGGCTTTTATCTTTTACCCAACACCAACCCCTCTGGGCCTTTAGCCCCTTATTCCCATAGAATGGGGGATAACCCCTTCTTGGGTCAATACACGCTAAAATCCAAAGAGATAAGGAAATGGAGGGGGATAATGATGGAAAATGGTAAGTATGGTCTGGAACAGTACAATTTCCCATCAAGGGAGTTCCCAGTAGCAAACCCATTCCCAAGGAAAACCATTTACTAGGGAACAATGTATACCACCAAGGTGAAGTAGGGAAAAAGGCATAATGTCCAAGCACATATCATGAAATCTAGAGCAATCTAAGATACAACATAATCAAATAGCTTAAATATTGAAATGATGCTCACCATAATACTGACTTGTACCTCATCGAGAAAGGCCCACTGCCTTCCGGAAGCCAACTGGTGTGGTGGATTGCATTTGTAAACCTGTAACCATCTGTGGTGGTGAGTGGGTTTTCCATCTGTGCAAAGGGCAATGTTGGTCATGCAGTCTCTCGACACTCCATATCTGCAACCTGAGGGCCTCGAGACATCATCTCCTTAGTTATCCACAAAATGGGGATAACACGTACCTCATGCCCAAAATACATAATAGATCACGAGTCATCGAACCTTTCCATTCTCACCACTACGATATGCATCTCCAAATATGATCTTCCTCTTCTTTGAGGTCAAGGAAGCTTGATTCTTCTTGCGTTGAGGAGTGGTGTGCTTTTTTGGACACTGGACACCATTCATATAAGTTATTTTTCACAATTTTATCAATTAATAAACTTACTAAATACAACTAAATTTAATATAACAAAACTCACCATAGATGTGATTAGAAGTCTTGAGGAAATTTCCCTCCCCTGCAACCCAAGCCTCTCTGCAATGCCTCCCCACTTGTAGTTACAAGAACCAATGAATGACAAATTAAAATGGCCTAAAATCATTTCCATATATTCTTGAGAAGAATTTAATCAACCAATGATCTCATCGAGAATATCTTGGGCAATGCAAGAGATTGGCCTTTTTGGCTAGGAGAATGATCCTTTAGTCAAATAGCCTAATCTGAGGCAACAACTATAGAGGTAATGACTGCAGATGCAACAACCATATCAACAACAAAGGGGGTTTCAATAGTAGTAGATGGAACAAAGGCATGTGTAGGGAGGATTGAGGCACCAGAAGAAGGTGCAATCAAACCTACAAAAAGTGTAGTAACAATATAAGGCTTCCTTTAAAATGGTGTTGGGTGTGGGAGGTGATAAACTCCCAAGGGATGCAATAGTAGAAGATGGCCCGTGAAAAGAGAGATTGGAATACCAATGGTAGGATGGACTTGTAGTATTTAAATTACCAGAATAGAGTGTCTACGAAAAACCACCGCCATGTATTGCAAAGAAAAAGTTCCAACGTAGTTGGGTTGTTACAAAACCACAAAAGTATAGGCCATAAAATAACTAAACAAGTAAAAACTAAAATCATGGGTCTACAAGCATGTTTGTCTTAATACGCTGTGCCAATGAGGCATGGACAAAGAAGTTTCACCACCAAAGGGTGCAATGAAAGGTGGTTGAGGCATCTTTTGTACCCATGGGTGGTTACATACATGTTTCTAATATGTTAGATTAGTACAAAAACATGAAAATCAACTAGAATAAGAAAACAAATTTCACCTTAACTATATTTAACTTGACACCTCGATTTGGATTATTTTTGGCACGAAATGAGAGCCGAGATATAATAAAACAATTTACAGAGATATCTCGGATATCCAATAATATAAAATAAATGTATCAGAGATGCAACCATAAACACAAAGATACAATAATACACAAATTTCTATTAATGAACGAAAATGTACAAAGACTGTAAAAATATAGAGTGAAAGACTCGATAGAATGGTGACAGCGTATCTCTGAGAAGAGATGTGTCCGCTCCTCGCATTCACAAGAAGATGATTATTACAATGAGGCTCCAAAGACCTTTTTAACATAAGTAAAATCCAAAACCCTAACCCTGAAAGATGAAAATCCAAAAGGTTTGCAGGCCTCGATGGGGGTAGTTGATACGTCAACTTCCCGAGGGTGTAACTTTTGCATACGATCTTCGTTTGGGGTGCTCGATACATCATTATAAAGATCTATCCGAGGACTACAAATGATGACAACAAATATGAAGTCTGGAAGGAACTCATATTTTTTGGAATAGACTCATATTCTTCAGAGGTTTGATGCCCAAAAAACGTCGTTTAGGGCCTCAAAATGGCTCCAGAAGTTCAGGACCCGAAAAACTACCAAAAATAGTAAATTACCAAAATTGTCAGAAAACGGTTTTGAGCTAGTTGGAAAACGTGGGTGGTCACCGATATCCACCTAGATCAATCCTCCTTCCTTAGGAAGAAATGGTCCCCATTGCGTTGAGTGCTTGAGGTAGAGGGAAAAGCGTTTGTTGAATCTGCATCTTGATGAGTTGCTTGCCTTGTTGGAAAAGTTGCGCTGCTTAACTTGTTGAAGGTTGTCACGAACATGTGGTTGGCAGGGTTGGAACGTTTTAACAAGTCTGGCTACATGAGATGCCTGTGTGTAGAATGAATCTTTACACTTTGCTACAATCTTGTCGACCTGCTTTTGTTGGATAGAAGGTGCTTGGGCCGAGACTATAGTGGTTGCAGTATCCTTCTGTTCACCTTTTGAACAACTATGAAGAAGCTGAATTTTGTAGTATGAGATACTACCTTGTGGAACTGTTTAGGTGTAACAATAGTCGGAACTACCTCTGGTATTCTGTAGAGTTGACCCCTCAGAGAAACAATGACACTGCAGGGTCGAGACTCATAAACAACATGGTGCTTCCACATATATGGTTGGCCCAAGAGAACATCAGAGACATCCAGTGGGGCAACATCACATAATACCTCATCCTTGAAGGGTTCGATGCCATATGACAATCGACACTGTTGGCTAACACGAAGATATCATCCCTAGCGAAGCCACCAGATGTTGTATGGCTGCAAGTGTGGTGTTGTCGACAATCCCAACTATTTGACAACCTCTGTTGAGATGAGGTTCTTCTGGCTTCTGCTATCAACAATAAAATGCAGCGGGGTCCCCTTCACCCACATTTGTGAATGAAAAAGGCGCTCCCCCTCTTCATGATCTATTGGTTCTTCTGGTTGAATTGTTGCGGTCGTGACAATAACAGTGGGGTCTTTGTTGATGATCTGTATTTTACCAGTATTTTCAGAATCAGATTCTAAATCAGGGTTCAACTCTTTGTCTTTGATCTCGACCACCAATGACTGTTTTGAGTGACATTCATCAGTGTTGTGCTAGGGGCTTTTGTCAAAATCGTACCATTTTCCGGTGTCCTCCTTTGTCTTCCCATGACCCTTCTTTTCCTGTGGCTCTGACTGGTTTTCAGGAGACTGCTTGTTAGGGTCGTCTTTATCATACTTTGGTTGTTGATGATTTGCAGACCCAAACTCCTGTTTGTTCTGGTGCTTAAATTTCTGCTCGATTTTAACAACATATAGATAAGCAACAATGAGTGATGAGATGTCTAGAAAATCCATTTCAGTTTGGATATATTTGTGTAGATCCCCACAATATTTCAGAACCAAATGTTGTTCGAAGTCTTTGATACCCAGCTTGGTGCGCAAGGTTTGGAAGATATTGGTGAACTCTAGAATTGCTTGGCCCCTCTCTTGCCACAGTGTGGTCCATCTCATGTACTGGTCTTCATAGTTTCCAATAGGGTAATACTATTCCTTTACCGCATCCACAAAAAATTCCAAATGGGCTCGACCCCATATATTCCAGACTCCTCTATGGAGCTTTGCTCCCAATAAGTTTCCCACTAGTGTTTGACATGGGGGAGATATTTAAGGAGTGCGAAGGTGATCTTTTCTCTATCCAAAAAATTATGAACAAAGAAATAACCTTCTAATAGATTTAACCATTTGTCTAGGGCATCCACATCTATCTGACTTTCAAATACAGGAATATCAAAATTAACCTGTACCTTGAAAGGAGAGGTGCTTCCAAAGTGGTTGTTTGATGAAGATGTGCATGTTGCTATCCACAGGCGTTGAAGGATGTGGGAAAAATTCTCCATCATTTCGTCCCTCTGTCGCGTGAGAGCTTGCTCAAGCAATATATTGATAGGATCATCTGCTCTGTCGTTTTTATTTTCTTCCACCATGGAGGGCTTCTTGGGCGTGCAAGAGCGATTGTCTTCAACAGAGACAAGCTTGAGACCCAACTTTCTATACTCGAACCTCATTGGGGACATTCACTGAAAAAAAATGGTCAAGAGCATCATTCTCTGATACCACTGATCCAGATAATTTTCGGCACGAAATGAAAGCGGAGATATAATAAAACAATGTATAGAGATATCCCAGATATCCAATAATATAACAAAAATTGATCAAAGATGCAACCATAAACACAGAGATGTAGTAATACACAATTTTCTATTAATGAGCGAAAATGTACAAAGATTGTAAAACTACAGAGTGAAAGACTCGCTAGAACGGTGGCAGCTTGTCTTTGAGAAGAGATGTGTTCTCTACACGCATTCGCAAGAAGATGATTATTACAATGAGGCTCCAAAGGCCTTTTTAACATAAGTAAAATCCAAAACCTTAACCCCAGAAGATGAAAAACCAAAAGGTTTGTGGGCCCTGATGGGGGTAGTTGATACATCAACTTCTTGGGGGCGTAACTTTTGCATAAAATTTTTGTTTGGGGCTTCAAATCTGGTATGGTACTCTCTTATCGTTTCATTCTCACGTTTAGCAATCCCATATAGACGAGTAAGCAGCATATTAGGATCTTCTTTGATGCTCCACCTTTTAAGGAAAATTTCTTCCAGTTTGTCCATGGTTTTAATGCTTCCATTAGGCAGGCTGAGATACCAACGTCTTGCAGCATCATAAAGTGTGGCTGAAAAGAGCTTCATGACCAAAT
>ML885011.1:6619-20962 GCA_009831015.1 Picea engelmannii
GCCCATGGGTCTTACCCATGTTTAGGCCCCTTTTGTAATGTATAAATAAGTAGCTAGGCAATGTAATAAGATGCTAGATTGCTAAGTGCAAATAGTTGTGAATGCTCTGTGCACACTGTATTTTGAGACTTGCAGAGCTAAGTGCAAGTGATTTGTAGTGCTTTTTGCACAGACTGTGTAAGGCTCTGTGCTATGACCTAACTTGGGGAGGGAGGATCTGGCGAGGTGCATGTAGATATCCTGTCCTTGCGGAGTTGGATCTGTGGCTTGGTTCATGTAAGAATATCGGAAGCGACTAATAAAGAAGAAGAAGAGTTGGTGGACATAGCCCTGCACTGGGGTGAACCATGTATATCCTTTGTCGATGTGCTTTGTGCTATGGTGTTCATGCTTTTTATGTACTTAATTTCTTAATCTAGATGTATGATAGATCCAGTTGATGCTTAGTTCTTTATGATGTGAATGAATGTTAGATCTACTTTAATTCTATGTGTGGAATGATTACATATGCTTGGATCTTGGTTGTCATTGTGTTGATATGTAATTAGGTTTTTAACATGTGATATGAATAAAGGAGTTAGAGACTAATGAATATTATTGGCTAAGTTCTCTATTAAGTATTGTGATCACATATATGTGTCCCAAATAGGTTGCAGACACCTGAGTCCTGCAACCCCCCTGCCTCTACCTCAGGTGAGACTTCATCTGCTTCGTAGGTGTTGCTAAAAGGGTCAATAGTTAGGGTTTTTTTGGTGCGTTGTTGAAGTGTTGAACCCTGGTTATTCCCTTGTGCCAACAGACCTTCAAGGAGGAAACACAAATTCTTAATCATCAAGCTCATTAATGTTGTATATTTTTATATTAATTATATTAAAAGAATATAGATATTTTATTAAAAAATTCCACATTACTAAGTAATAGTATATAAAATCATTATAAAGTTTCTTAAAATATTTAATAATATTTTTAAAAAATAATATTAATAATATTATAATTTTTAACAAAATTTTCCCTCGTATCAGGTGGTCGAGAAGCGACTAGCCTTGGGACTCCCACCCAGGCCAAGCAGCTATGCGTCGGATTCATCGACCACTGAAGACACATCTCTCTCCCACCTAGCCTCTGCATGATGCACCATTTAAATAGAGATACTTCGGCCCATATGTCCCCACCTCCAAACAACCTGCTTCACTTTGTGCCTTCTAGATGACCTCCTCAAGAAAATTGATGTGTTCCTAGTTATATCTCCCTCCATATTAGTCACCTCGGCCTCATAATGGACTCAACCATCACTCCTCTATATGGCCTTAACTTCGGTTCGATTACCACTCTCCTTGAAATAATCTCTGACACGATGGTCACTGCAGTTATTTCATACTACCTCTAGGTCTAGTTCGATTACTTTTCTCTCTCCCTTCATCTTCCCTCTCACCTGGTTCAGTTCACCCACACCCATTCTCTTCATGATCCCCTCTTCTCTCTCGATTACCCCCTCTATAGATCCCATGGCTCATGGACGCCACTCTCACCGTGGACGTGGTAGCTCCTTTGCATCAATAGGTCAATCTGGATCTCGCCTTATAGAAAGGGTAAAAAACATTGCCAACTCATACCATGTACACATACCTCCTCAACACCAATTTGAAACAAACTTAGTGAAATAAGATTTTCAAATCCTACAACATTTTGTCATGAATGAGGAGGTTCGAGCCGACACTAGATCCTGGGTTCGATACACCGAGGGTATTCGCTCCCGTGAATCCCATTATTTGTGAACCATAAAAATTTATTGGAAAATGAAGTTGCTTATGGTATGAGCCATGGTAGACAAAAAGGATGATAAGGAAGATATCATTCTCTAGTTGGACGAGATGCAAGCGCAGATTCAGCTCCTGGACCACAAGATGAACCTACTTGCAAGGAAGATCGTCGGCATCGACCTTGCAGCTATGCTAGCACCTCCCACCCAGGTAAAACAAGAGGCTGGGCTACCCAATACTTAGTTATTTTCTATGAAAAGTTTAATTTTATATATCATAACTTAGATTGTAGATCATGGAATCTAAGCCATACCCAAGAATTATCCATCTAGGCATATAATTAGACCAGTTTTAAGTCATTTTCAGGGTTCTAGATATAGCTACTATCAGTCCTCTAGATTTAGAAGACAACTTTCATGCAAAACATTAGAAAAACTATTTCAATATTGTTGGTTTCATTTCTCTAGTGGAAGTCCAACAACAAGATTTTTTGTAATGTTTCCAATGACAATATAACTAGTTCTAGATTATTGACAAAAACAATTTTAACAAATTTTTTAAATCTAACTATATTACAGTGAAAACTTTAAGAAATAATATATATTATTTTAGTATTATCCAATGAATATTTTGGTTTGATAAAATCATACATGTAGATAATGTAGGTGAATATTCATTTAAAAATATAAAATTTATTATCAATCCTTATAAATTGTGTTCAATATTATTGATATAAGAATATGTTATATCTTATTTGTCTAGGAATGATTAGTAGGAGGTGGTCTATTATAATTTCCATAAACTCCAAGATTCAAAGGTTGTATAGGGAAAACAAGGTTGGTAAGCGAGAGGTTTCTTTGTTATGTTTCAACCTTGGTTCAACCTATTCAAGCATTAGGGTTTTTCAACATCAAAAAGTGAAGATCATCACTTTATTGTGAACGATAAAAACCTTGTCCACCTATGTGGGTCTCATTGATATGAAGCAGCTCATTTGGATATCATCACTTTAGTCGGAGGGATCACCAAAACCTTTTACACCTATGTGGATCTCAAATTGATATGAAGCACCTCATTGGGAATGATGCAATGAATTAGGTTGTCATGGATCTCACTATTTTTGGTGTTATATGTGTGAGAGGCTCTAGATATAGTACTTATTTGGTTGTCGGTGAGCTTGTGTTTTCACACTTCTTACTTGGTTATATTCTCAGCTTGGTTAGGTTTTCAATTGTGGCTAGTCCACTCAAGGATTTCATGATCACAGGGCTTCCTCTTAAGGCTATTTTGGTAGGGTTTTCATATAGGGTTGTTTTACACGAAATGGTGGTAGGCAATATTGACTCCAGGGCATGTTTCTTTATTTCATGATCACAGGGTTGCCTCTTAAGGCCATTTTGTTAGGGTTTTCATATAGGGTTGTTGACACCCAATGGTGGTAGGCTACATTGACTCCAGGGCATGTTTCTTAAAGGATGGAAGTTCTAGGATTGAGATAGGCTCCAAATAAAATTTACATCATTCATTTTCAACAAAGATCATAGAATCCATGGATAATTTCTTTCTAGAGTTCTTGATGTTTGTTCCATTCACTTTTGGCAAAAATGATTCAACTTTGGTTAATAAGGAATTTTTTCTTCTCCAAGCTATAATTTTTCAAGATAGTTTCAATTAGTAGAAAAATTCAAAGGTTTTTATAGCATATGAAGGATTAGTAGGATTTGCCAAGGTTTCTACATTTCAAAAATAATTTCCATCTTTAAAATCATCCCTGCACACTATCCAACAATGTGGAATTATAGTGAGAAGAATTTTAGGAGTGGATACAAAGTATTTGACAAAAGAGAGTGATCTGGAATCCTAACAAGATTTTAGATCATGGTCAAAACCTTTAATGGAAAATGATAATTATGTAAGTGGATGTTTTATATTATGTGGCCGAAATTAAAATTAATCTAGAGCATATTCAAAGGATTCTAATTTCCCAATATTTTTTTCTTTTTGTGGGTAAACAAGTGGATGATTTATCTCAGTTGTTAGATTACAATATATGCAAATATTCTACTCTCTTTCTAGCATTGTATTTTCGTTGAGGAGCAGCGGGAGTTAGGTTCCTTCTTCCTCAAAGTGGGTTACCTTCATGGATGCAATATGATCCAAGCCACCTCCTCAAGATGCTTAAATTCTCTTCATGATTAGTCCATCTATAATTGAGAAATTGGATGAGGTGCTAGCATTAGAGACCCCCTAACTAGAGGTCAATGAAAACCATTCTTATTATATATGATATGTAGTAATATTTAATTTTAATGGGATATGGCTTCATATTGTAGCTCTACTCTAGTGGGTCCATTTGAACTAGACCAAATATTGTGAGGTATATTTTTGTTCTAAAGGGTTCTTTGTAGTTTTGTTTCTTAATCATGATGATTATCATAAATTTCTTAAGAAGGGACCTTGGTTTTGGGGAAGGGAAGGTGTCTTTATCTCCCCATGGTTCCTGTAATTTGACCCCTCCACTATGTTAGTAACTAAAATGTCAGTTTGGGTCCACCTCCCAAATATACCAGTTTCGTTTCGGCATATATTAGTCTTTAGAGATATTGGAAATGCTATGGGAATACATTTAAAGATAAATGTTGAGATTGATTGCAGGGTACAGATTGATTGCAGGGTAGTAGAACATGTTGGTTGCAAGTCAATGGTATAGGTTGTTACAGTGGTATATCTATTGATGGGAAAATTTGACATGTCACAAACTGGAAGAATAGATCTGGACTGGGGTTGTCTAATTAGCCCAAGTCGTTTGGTGTAATCTATTCTGACGGGTTTAATGTTTCTGTTAGCCAACTAAAGTCCTAAAACAAAGAAAAGAAATAAACTACTTAATGCTAAAACTATAATAATATATATACTTTAATCTAATTATTTACAAATGTATTAAATAGAGAGGTAAAGATGAACATGTCATTTATGAACAGAATAATTACACGTTGCAAGTTTTAGTGAAATCCTTGCAAAATAATGTTTTGTAATCGTTCTCAAAAGTAGATAAAGAAAGAAAATATTTTTGTATTTTTTGTTTTGTAATCACATATCTAAGAATCATAAGTAAAACATGATTTGAAACAAAGATAGAGTGATGGTCAAAGTCGATCAAATAACTTTCTTGTTTCACTAATAACTAAAATGATGAAAATTAGAAGCAAATAAAGCTAACCTGTTACTAGTTTCTTAATATGTCTATGCCTTTGTACGATCCAAAACTCCAGTTATCTCGCCTGTGAAAGAAATTTGAAGCAGGCTCGTACTAATGTCTCCTGAATAAATTCAAGATGTCTATCTACAGCTAGGATATAAGAACGGAATAGTAGACACATATGATCCAGTTATCTTATAATTATGAATGATTAAATTACGAAAAATATTTATTTGAAGCATTCATTTTATCCATCAATTAAACATCAAGGATAAATCATGATATTATAATTGATATAACAATCACAGTCATAGAATATGGAATAACAAGTTATAAACAAGATTTTAAAGGATTCAATGAAATTGAATATAATATGCTAAAGAGGCAAAAGATGCGTAACATATCAATATTTCATAATAAAAAGGAAAAACATAGATGGAACAATTTTCACACTGGTCTAAAGCCAAATGTGGATCAGTTGTCCATATAGTTCTGAAAGTCACATGCCTATAATATTCTCCAACCAAGATGTATGTTACTTACAAAATGAACAGTATTTAAAGTGACTTGAGATCACATTCTCCTATCTCACAGGATAGGATAGGATTTCATAAAACCAGAAATATTACAAAAATAGTGGGCTAGGAGCCACTTATAATAGAGTTGGTTTTAATCAAAGATTGATCAAAGTTTTTGGAAAACAAACAAAAAAGAAAATACTAATCATTCAGATGCATAATCGAATATGTTTCCTCCAGATGATTAGCAACAAGATCTACTATTTCCTGAAAAACAAAAAAAAAATAATAAGTTAGAAAATTACCCATAACTAATTTCTAATTTTTATTTAAAAGAGACTTGGCTACAGAATCAAAGATTATGTAGCCAGTCTTAGTTTAGAAAACAAAATCAAATTCCAAATTGATTTATTTCGAAATAGATAACAAGAATAGAACAAGAGAAAAAATTGTTTTACCATTTAAAAATTGACTAAAGATGGGTTGTGTAGTTCAGAATTTACTATCACCTTGACACTTGTTGCATTTTTTATTACTATTTTTCTTGATATCTTGATGCATTTAGATTTCCTCTCTGTGTGCACTTTGAGGTTGATATTTTCTTGTCTCAATGATGCATTCTAAGCAATAAGATTTTTAATTCAGGCCTGAAGAATGGGTATGTCGGTGTAATACCGCTCGATCCAATGGAAACAAACATCACATTGTACATGAGGAATGGCAAGTCAATGAAGTGCATAGTCAAACATGGATGTATCAACCTTACCTGTTATTTTCCTATGATCGTGCCTAATACCATAGAACCCCTCCTTACCTTTGGGGCACGGTGGCAGATTTGTCACAAAGTCATAAGGTTCAGTAGGAACAATAACTTTCTTCATGTAACCTTGACAATCCTAATCTTCCAAAACTAGAAAATATTCTATTTCAGGATCCGACACCTCATCGACCTCAATCAGACCGATCGAGCTCATATGAGCATTGTTTCGGTTCCTTAATTTCCTTGAAATTAGATGACCTGACTTTTTGTTCTTGCACCTTAAGTATGTGCAGTTCTTTTTTGTTTCTTTACAAGGTTTCTCGATATCTAGCTTCAAAATAAAGTTCGGGCTAGCATCAATATTAAGCATAAGAGGGTCAATTACCCCCAATTCAATAGTCTCTTGCTCAGGAAATTCTGCAGATGAAGGATTACTTGGCATTGTTTCATATAGAGGGTTTATGTTAAGAGAGTCTGGTCCATTGATTGAAATACCAAGCTGGTTTTCAATCAGTGACTCGTCTAAGTTAGGTTTTACTGTAGGAACAATATAAGAAAAATAGTTCCTTATCAAAAAATTATCCCAAAAATCACCCACGGTTGACAAGTGATGAATCAACAGAATATTAATCAATCCATGATGGAACAAACTTGAATCAACACTTTGTCTCTTATATATTTTGGACATTTTATAGAGACTTCTCAACAAATAAAATGACATGTCTAATTCAAAACCAATGAAATGCATGAGTAAGCGAATGTGGTAGAGGAAGACCAATCCGTATTTCCCTTCACAGGTCATGAATTGTTTAAAAATCAACAACAAGCTATGCCACCTAGGTTTAACCAGGGAAATGGAAATACCTTTTTCACAACAGTTGATCTTTCGGGATGTCATAAACAGGCTCCAATGTACTGCTTCAATTCGGGTGTTTTTGAACCATTTTCATCCTTTGATGGAAGCCCTATTTCTTCACTTACAAACCCCTCGGTTAACTCTAACTATGTCTCCCCAATTTTTTCTCTACAGCCATGGAAGGTCTGTGCGAAAGCCTGCGCCACCTAAAGGTTATAACCTTCAAATCTTTTAAAGAAAACATCCCAGCCTTAGCTTTTTAATTCCTCAATTGCATAGTTGTAAGAGAGTAAATCCTGGCACCCATTCGGCTCCAAGCGAACGACATGAGCCATGAAAAATGTAGCCAGAAATTAACAGGGATAACTCAAAATGATTTTAGGTTTGAATGGTAGGAGCAATAGGAACAAATCTGAATGGATAGTGGAGAAACGACCATAACAAATCTTGTGTGTTATCATAGCATAGGTAGTGGGAGTAAACACCAAGGGTTTGATCGTAAATGATTTACCATTCCTTGTAATGAGAGCTAGACATACAAAGTACCAAAACCCTATGTATGCAATGAATGGCTCATTAATACGTTAATCCAACGAGGGGAGGTAAGGACGTGAGTACAACAGGCATGTATTCATTTGAATGTTCGTTGATATGACCATTAAATTTGTGAGAGGACTAACCAACATATCAAAGGCTCTTAATAAATTGAATAGAAACTATTGAACCATACAATAACTAGATTAAAACCCCAAAACATCTAAAATAGGTCATTCAAACATTAGATTTAGATCTCATGTAAGCATGGTGACCTTCAAAAGGATGCATTCTAAGGCATATATATTATAACACTAGGCTAGGTTTTATGTTTGATTCATGCTTACAGTCATGAATCAAACATAAAACAAAAGGAAAGCACAGACAATAAGAAATTTATCAAAATATTTCTTAGCCCAGTAATTATCTCAAAATTCTAAAAAAAAAAATTATGAAATCGAGGTGAAGGCAGCTACAAAAAATCCAATTTCTTGTTTAAATATCAAAATCAAGTGGGACTATCAATAATGGCGACGTATTGGGCCAAGCAGTTATCTCTGCATCACCATAAAATTCATGTTAGGAAAGATCAGAATGATTGAAAAATTAAAGAATAGTTGACCGCAAGTCAAGCATTCCCATCAAAACTCAGAAAATCGCATAGTCTAGAATTATATGTGTTTCTGTCCAAGTGCAATATAGTGCCAAGTTTTGATTATGATTGAGATGATGTTTAGGCAACTGACTCCAATACTGTTGATAAGGTCGTTGCTGCCAACAGGCGTCCATAACCTCGGCAGGGATGTCATTTAACCCACTCTAACACTTCTACCATGTCCAAGATTTATCCATTCAAGATGAAGGACATTTTTACGATCAATTCCAAACGTCATACCTGATAATTTTCTTACATCCGACATTGCTTCATTACCAGCAGGCCTGTTTAGTACCCTGACGAAGTTGCCTTGGCATCATGCATGCATTTACCCGTGCCAGCATACATGTTTAGTATCTTGGTGGGTTTACAAATGCTTCCCACACTTTGCAGTTCTTTCAACTCTCTAGAATTTATTTACAATTTGACATAAACTTTATGATATTCAAGAGAGCAGGGTGATGCTAAAAATTTCATATTTCGAAAAACTTGATCTTTTCCAATTTAATTTCTTGTTTGACGACCTTCATCATGAAATGAACTCTTAGTTTTCTGTTAAGAAAAACCTCTCGAGGACACGAAGGCATACTTGAGTTTTTTTCTTTAAAAACATGGACAATGTTAAGAGTTTTAATAATGATCATACCTTCTCATGATTATAAAGAGAAACTAGGAACACTATTTTGAACAGAAAATTTCTTCTACTAATTTGAGTTTTAGCAATTTATAGTACTAGTGCTTTGAAATAACATTGACCGTTGCTTTACGATAAGACTTTTGATTTTCCTTCCATAAATGAAATGGTGACTCTGACATAAATTTATTCAGAAACAAATGAAAACAAGCAAAATGAAAAGAACCAAAATCGAAAAATAGAAAAGAGAATTAAAACAGAAAAATATGTACAAAGAGGTGCATCTGGAGTCATGAGGAGAAATATCTTTGAGAGCTTGGCCATTCACTAGGAAAGTGTTTGGTTGTCCCTCCAAATTGTGCAGATGGAAAGAGCTAGGACCTAATTTTTTGGAAATTACAAACGGTCCCAACCACAAATTCTAGAACGTGGTGTGTTCCCCCTTTCCCTCGTGCGGTTTATCCCATTTGAGAACCAAGTCTTGGACATCGAAATTCCTATCTGAAGAAAAATTTGAATCAAACTAGATTTTTACAATTTGTTGGTTCTGATCCAATTTCTGCTTTTCTTTTGCTCTTACTTCCTCCATTTTTAACAAGGAATTAGTTCAACTTTTAAGGGGAGGGCATTCCTCCTCTTGAAATTTCTGTGATAGTTGCAGAGAAGGAAGTATAACATGTGGTGGGAGAATTTCTTCTCTTCCGTAGATGAGAAAGAAAGGGGAATTACCAATAGAGGCTTTTGGTGTCACCCTGTCAGCCCAAAGTGCATTATACAGTGCATTGTGCTAGTTCTTATGATTCTCTGAAACTATCCTCTTAATGATCTTGATTAGATTTTTGTTTGTTTATTCTGTTAGACCATTTCCTTTAGGGTAGTAGTTTCCAAAATATTTTAGTTTAATCTCTTTTTTCAAGGAAAAGACATTCATATTGAGGGATGAAAAGTAGGAGGCATTATCAAAGACCAAACTTTCGAGAATGCCGAATCGGGTGATAATATGAGAATTGAGGAAAGATAATACCTGATTTGTATTTACCATTTTCAAAGGTGCAGCTACTGACGATCTAGTAAAATAATCTATTGTTGTAATGATATACTTGTGCTACTATGAAGATGAAGTGTTGATTGGTCCTATGATGTCAAGACCCCATTGCTGAAAAGGGGAATCTATAGTGACGGGCTACAAAGGAAATGTTTTCCTTTTCACCCGTCCTGCAGCCTTTTGGCAGATTATACATTTACGGCACAGTGCATGGGCATATTTAAACAAAGTGGGCCAATAGTACCCAAATCTTAACACTTTGTGAGAAGTGGTGTCTCCACCGAAGTGACCACTAGCTTCACCTGGATGAAGTTCATATAATATGTTTTCTGATTCTTTCTTTTCTAAACAACGCATAAGAATACCGTTAAAATTCTTTCGAAATAATACATCATTTATTAACTGGAAAGATGAAGATTTTAGCCTGAGTTCTCTTCTATTTTTAGGATCAAGGTAGCAAGGAGAAGATCCATGTGTCAAATAAAATTTAACGTTCTCATACCAAGAATTGGTAGCAAATTGTGCACAACTGATTTGTTTTTCGTTATGTTCATTTACAGTTAAGGTGTTGATTAGACTTTCCTGTTCCTCAACTGAATCAGCCACTAGTTTACATAGGCCTTGACCTCTAACAATCTGATAAGGGGTAATTTCAAGGTCATACTCTTGTAATGACGTCACCTAGTTTTCCCTTTTCTCACCCAGTTCTTTTTGTACTAACAGGTTTCTTACAACTGGGTAAGGAATGATAACCTTGGTTCTGGATTTCAGTAGGTATGACTGGAAGTGTTTTACTGCTTTAAAAACAACATATGCATGTTGATCTACTACTGGGTAATTAAGATATTCTCCTTTGAAGGTCGAGCTCATGAAGGAAATGGGTATTTCATTACTTTTAGTGTTTTTCTGTGTTAACACAACAGCATAAGATTGATCAGATGAAAAGGTGTAAAGAGTGAAATCCTGAGAAAAATCGGGACTCATCAAGGAAGAAGCTTCTACAATTGCCTCTCTAATGGAGTCAAAAGCTTGACTTTCTTGTGGTCCCCAATGGTACTGAACACTTTTTTTAATTAAATTATGTAATGGTATTACCATTTCTGAGAAACTTGGGACAAATCTTTTGATGAAATTAATATTTCCCAAAAAGGACTGCATGGATTTTTTGGAAGAGGGAGGAGATAGTTTAGCAATAACTTGGGTTCTTTCAGGGTCGATAATCATTCAGTCTTTGGACACTATGAACCCAAATAGTTTTCTTTCTTCTACTACAAATACTGATTTCTTAGGGTTGAGATATATTCCATACTTTCGACATCGTTCTAGGACAACCCTGAGGTGAGACAAGTGATCTTTCTTGTTTTTAGAGAAGACATACACGTCATCAAGATAGACCACGATTGATTGATTTATGAGGCTGTGGAAAGAAATGTCCATTTCTCTCTTAAAAGTGGCACCGATGTTAATAAGCCCAAAAGGCATCTTCCTCTAGGAATAAGTTCCCCATGGGGTATGAAAGGTGGTTTTAAGTTGGTCCGAGGGAGACATGAGGACCTGGTTGTATCCCAAAAAACCATCTAACAGAGATAGTCTTTCGGAACCAGATACCCGTTGAAGAATTTGTTCCATTGGAGGAATGGGATAGTTATATTTATCAGATGCTCGATTCAATTTTTGAAAGTTGACATAGAGTTGAATTTCACCACTTTTCGTCCTTATAGGAACTATATTAGACAACCATTGTGTGCATCTTACCGGTAAAATTATCTTTGCATTTAGTAATTTATTCAGTTCTTTTTTAACCGTGGGTTCTAATTTAGGGTGCATCTTTCTTAATTTCCGCTGAAAAGGTTGGGTTTGTGGTTTCATCGGGATGACATGTTGTATGATATTAGGATCAAATGTTTTCAAATCATCATACGTCCAAGAAAAAACGTCTTTAGATTCTTTAAACATTTTTATAAAAGAAGATCTTTCTTGCTCGGAACATCACGTTCCCAAATTAATATTTTGAGTATTTTCCTTTGTCCCTAAATTAACCGTCTCATAAATCAAAGAAGAATTGTTCGTTTTACAATTAACTAACCCTCTAAATTTATCATGCAAGTCATAAAACTTCTCTAGTCTTACAACAGATCTGGGGATAGAGTTTACTAGATCATATGTCGATTCAGGAGATCTAGGATCTAATATTACCATGAAGTTTCGGAGGTTTTCATCGTGAGTGCCTTCATCAATGACTGCACATTGGAAGGTGTCCTCCATATGTAGGAAATTGATGATTTGTTGGTCATCATCGAACACTCTCCAATTCGTTATGTTATCCAATATTGACGGCCTAAACAACAATTCAATTGAAAATGCATTAGGAGAAATACCTTATGTGGAAAATAGTTTAGAAGCGACATTAGCCAACAAATCAGCCTCTGAATTACTTAGTCTAGGAATAGAGTTTATGTTAAATGTTGAAAAAAAATTCGTTAGACTCCATACCTCAATTTGGTAACTTTTCAGGTGTGGAGATAAGAAGTGTATTGAGTTTCTTACCTGCCTAACCACGATTTTTGAATCACCAAATACCATTAAATTTTGTACACCCATATCCAAAGCTTACTTAAGCCCTTGTAGATGTGCTTCGTATTCATCAGTATTGTTGGTGCACTCGAACTCTAACCGACATGCGATAAAATTATTATTACCTGTAGGATCGATGAGTACACATCTTGCGCCAACTCCTTCTTTGGATTTGGATCCGTCAAAGTACAATGCCCATATTTGAGCTTCATCAACAATGTTTGGCACATTTGGAAAATTTGATCTCTGAGTATAGGCCATAACTTATGATTTCTGCCTAGGATCAGTGACAGGAGAAATTTCAGTCATGAAGTTACCAAAGAAGGTGTTCATTCCCTGCATTTCAAATGAATTAGCAGATGCAGTGAAAGGTTCATTTGCATCATTTAAATCTGTCACGGTGTGTTTAAGATAGTGTTCTTTGTTTATCCTGATTCTATTTGGCTGACCATTTTTTGGCAGCCACATTTGAGATGAATCTATGGCAAAGTAACCATACAGTTGTTTGGACCAGTCCTTGCTTAAAAACAAACCATAGACTTCAGGGATATCAACAACAATAATGTCAATTATTTGATGAACCTTAGTATTGGAAGATAATCTAACGAGAACATTCTAAAGCTTGCCAATTGCCTTAACGTTCGTCCAATCAAGCTGAATGATTTTGATATCAAAAGGTTTAACTTTTTCGTTAATTTTTTGACAAACAGATAGAGGCATCACGTTTGACGACACACTGGAATCGACCATACAATTATGTACATTTCTATTAAAAATTTCAAAGGTCAACAAGAAAGGCGAGACATTTTTCCGAGTGTTAACAATGGAATTCTGTTGATTTTTAGTTGTTGTGCCTAAAACATTTTTATCTACATTTAATACAGTTTTATCAGCTAAATCCCTTTTATCTGGAGGTTCAGATGTCGTTTTAGTTGGGATTCTTTTGGCTATTTTTGAACCAATTTCTGCAGTTTTCTTGCTGCTAGGGTTGTTGCTTTTACAGTTTTCAACAATACTTTGAAGCATTTTCTGCAAAATAAGGGGAAATTGTAGCAGCTCGAAAACATAAATATTTGCCCTTAGTTTTTTTAGATCTTCGATTAAATCGTATTCTAAAACAGTGGCTGCTAAACTTTATTTAATTTCAGCTTGCTTTGCTTGTTTTGGAAGCACATTATTAGTTACTTGAGAAGAAGGTTTGTTTTGTGTTTTTCTTCTCATGTTGTAGGGGTGAACAATTTCAAAATTTTCTTGGAAGATACTATCTGAGAAGTGAAAGAAAATGTTTGGAGATGATTCCTCCTCTTGCAGTACTTCTTCCTCAACTGTTGGGTATATGTTATATTCTTTGCATGTGTGTGTGTGGGCACATCAGGTTCGACAACTACGTATGGCAATCCCTCAAGTAGCGCTCTCTATTTCATTTGCGTCGGGCGCTTCCTAGGGGGGTCCTAGGGCGGGCCAGGTATGCTCCCCCCTGGTTACACGCAACGCCCTAAAATTTTGTTTTGGGCAGTTTTTGCTATTTTTAGTGGTTTTCTAAATTAATCCTGGATTAAGGAATTAGGGTTTTAGTATCTACGGAATACCTAAAAACATTGTATATATATTATATGGTGAATGGTGAAATTCGAGATAATGAATATAAGGGTTTTCCCGATTGAGGGTTTCTGGTATAAATCTCTATGTAGTATGTGAATGAGCCATTGATTAATTTTTTTTTTTCTTAAGAATCTATATGCATTTCTTTACTTCATAGGTTTAAAACTTACATGTGGTATCAGAGCTCGTTTTTGGCTTCAGAGGGA
>WSFP011495814.1:0-14343 GCA_009831015.1 Picea engelmannii
AACAAAATGTATTTGAGAATATAACTAGCGCATTAAAATATTTTGGAAAATCTCGAAAAAAAGATGTCAGTGTTGCACATAGAGTAATACAAATATCGAGTGTTCCATCTAGCAATATAAAATATCGTTTGACACAATACATGGAAAAAGTGATGGTAACCTCAAGAAAAACATTGTAAAAACATAGACAATTTTGATTGCAAATAGATGAAAATGATGAACTTACTTGTTGGACAGTTATGTCTAGACAACCCTACAAATATAGAATTGCAGAAAGTGTTAAGGAATTGTCGTGTAATTATTAGTTGACAAAATATCATGTTTTACCACATACAAGGGATGTGTTGCGACAAAGAATAGGATGAGATGAATATAAAGAACATGCAAAACATATATTTTCAATGACACAAATAGAATTGTTCAACAAGTTCAAAGAAAAGCACAAATAAGTTAAAATGCCCATCAATACATTTATGCAACAAAAACCATGGTTTGTTAGACCCATCACTGTTCGTGACAATTTTTGTTGTCATTATCATGTGGAATTTGAGTTATATTACGACACTTTTATTGATTTTGGTAAAACTTTCTGGGCAGTTTCACCTCCTTCCACAATCCATGGTTTTATATCCCAAATTCTACGTGAAAGAGAAGGTGATGAATTATTTTACCAAAAAACATGTGTTGGTGGAAAAAATGTGATCGTTGTGGAAATCTAATTTTATTTCACTCCAAGTATCCTATTGATATGAATGATCAATGTTTGTATGATATAACAGTCAATTGTAAGAGATATGAATATATCAGTAACACTACTACATCTTCAAATATTGTTTCCAAAAGGATTTATTTGAAAGTGGATAAAATCAGTGTGGTAGATTTTTTGAAGAAGTTTGAGAAAGAAATTTATAAGTACACCACGCATTCACATATAGCTCGATGGAAAGACCTACAATTCAAACAATCCCGTGAAGTGTTTCCACCAGGGACAATTTTATCTGTAGTTGATTTTGCAGAGAATTACACATTCACTGCACAAACAAAAATACAAAGTGAATATTATCATTCTGATCAAGTATCTATATTTGTCCACGGTCTATATAGACATTCTCAACAAAGTGTTGATAACATAAAAAACACCGATGACAATTGTCATGCTATTAAAGAATATCACTTTTATATAAGTGATGATCGTAAACATGATACACATTATGTACAACATTGCTTTGATAAATTTTATGATTCATTGAAAAACTGTGGGATCATATTCGATCGGCATTGGATATGGTCAGATGGATCTGCGGGTCAATTCAAATATTCCTGATCATTCTATTGGCTATGTCGTCTTCACAAGAAATCAAACATTACACATTGTTGGAATTTCTTTGAGACTGGTCATGGAATAAGAGAGCATGACAATGTAGGAGCATGTGTAAAACGAGCACTTCGTAGGTATCAAATGAACCCTCATGTCGATCGATTTGAATATGCTTATCAAGTTGTTGAATGGTGAAAATAGGAACTAATCCATGAAAATAATCCATTAAAGGATGTGCGCAGGTGTGTGTATATATATGTTGTACACACATGTGATTTTTTTTTTTCATTCAAAAATATGATTTTCAATCATGTTCAATAGAGAAAGTTAATAAGTTTTTGTCTTTAATATGTTTATTAGATTGACATTTCACATTTATATTTAAATAAATTATTATTGGACCGTGTGCAATTTTTTTGGCATATTGGCATCCGAGATGTAGATAGATCAATCCCATATGAGACCAATGCAATACATGGGACTCGAAAATTGCATTCAATTAAAACAAAACCCTTCCAAAATGTGTTTTCATTTGATGGAAGAAATGGACCTTGTTTTTGTTCACTTTTCATAGAGGACACATAATCCACAAACATTTGTGAAAACGAAACTGAGAAATATGTTAAAGCTTGGAGACACACCGAAATTAATACAAGGGGGAAAATGCCACTTGCAAGCTTAGAGGAGATTAAATAAAATGAAACTATAATGTCAATTGATGGTGATAGAGTTTTTGATCTTGTTAGAGAAGGTAAAATGTATGTTTCAATTGTTCAAACATATTTGTTATGCTTAAACAATGTAGATTTACATGTATTATCTAGATATATAAAATTTATATATAATACTATTGTGTGCATGTGTGTTGATCTAATGAGAACTGCTTGTTGGAATATGACGAGTTATTTGCAGGAGATGTCTTTTTTGTGGTTGCACTTATAGACAACAATGAAAACGTTAAATATTATCTGATGCGATGCACACAAAGAAAGATAAAATTATTAGGAGATTTTGATGATAACAATTTTATATATGAAAGAGGATCCATCGTATTAAAAGGTTTTTTTTCAAGGAACCCATCAAACCGATAGTCATGTTCACTTTCAAGACTATCAGTCATATGCCATAATTTGTCAATATAGTCATTTGGTATTTGCAACACACATAAAGTTAATAGAGGTTCAATCAAGGAAAATATCAAAAGTTAGAAAATGGAAAATGTCAAAATTCGATCATGAACGAATAATTGAAGATGGCATACCATTACGATTTTTTTAAACAAACTTGATATTCTAATTTTTATTTTTATTTTTCATCAAGTACACGTATATGATTATAATATTATTATTGTAACGATTTTGATCTTTTTTTAATTCCCTCTTAAGAATCATCATTTTTTATTGTCCACAGATGAAGGATGGATCATCACTATTATTCAAGGAAAACCACGTCACTTGAAATGACCCATTGGTGACCCATTAGTGGTCCTTAAGGGGGAATTTCATGTCTCTACATGTCTTGGGCCAATAACTTATTTCCTTATGTTCCATTGGTGGTCCTTTCTCTTCTCTAACTTCACATAACATTGTGAGGGAATTGATTAGGTCATTGACATGTTGATAGGAATGTAAATGAAGAAGATTCAACAATCCCTTCTACGTTCAATGCCTACAAAGTTTTAAAACTAGGGTTCATTGGGGTCAATTCAAGAAAACTATAGATGGATAAGGATTGATTGATCCATCTTTGCATACTTGTAGATGAAGAAGGGTTTCCCAACTCTTATTAATGTAACATATATATGGAGAAGAGTTGGTCTAACCTTCTAGGATTGCTAGAAAGTATTGCAATGGATATGATAATAAAAAAAATGTTAGTGGATCATTTCTCCATATACCACTAAAGAAGTTAAGTATATGGATATTTTGAAATAAAATTGAAATATAATATGACAAAGAGAAGGGTCATCCAATCATTCCTTAAGATTCCACTAGTAAAGGTTAATCTAGTTATATTCCATTACAACCATAGGAACAACTAAATCTAAAATTAACATTAAGAACACCATGAAATTAATTCATATTTGAACAACTGAATCTAAAATTAACATTAAGAACACCATGAAATTAATACATATGGGATGGAGAAGGACCGTTCAATCCTTTTCCTTTCCACTTTACATCATGTTTTGGATCCATCATTGCTATCTAATGTATATACTATGGTGAAAGTGTATTGTTCGATAATAGTTTTCTGTTCAACAAGTGTACTATTGGAAAATTGTTTTGGTGTGTTCATTCCTATATGCCTAAATAATGATTAATGAGTTTTGATCTTGATTTAGAATTAATCTTGTACTCATTTAGAATTAATCATTATCTCAACATAATATTTTACATGCTCAAATGGTGTGAATATGCGCATATATTTTTCTACATAAAATATTCAAATACATAGTGATCTTGATTCTCTTGATTGATAGGATCACAATGATGGATGATATATGTGATACAATATTATAGTGTATTACCCATTGATTCACTAGCATGGATCTAAATCCATTAAAATTTCTCTAGATTACTCCATTAATGAAATAAAATAAAATTACAAAATAAAATTCATGGTTATTTTTTGTGTTATCCAGTTGCGTATTAAACCTCCCACTACACAATGATATATTACCAACTAAAGTGATGGTAGGTTTTTAGAGATATACACAAGCAAATTTAAAACATGGAATCTAAATATCCAATTGAGAACTTCTTTATTTTTAATTCTATGTTATAATAATGTGCCCCTTTTTATAATATACAACTTCCCTTTTTTCCCATTACTGGACTATGAGAAATATTTTCTTTCTTGTAAGGCGTTTTTTCCATTTTATTGGACTCTTACTTTTTAAGTTTATTCTTTCTTATAAGGTGTTTTTTTTTTCCATTTTATTGGACTCTTACTTTTTAAGCTAATTCTCCAGGAAACTTTCTTACTTGGACTCTATTTATTTTACCAAATTTGAAATCTATGGACTGCAAATGCATGAAACTCATAAGTTAAAAAAATTGAAATCTATGGACTGCAAATGCATGAAACTCATAAGTTAAAAAAATATTAAATGAACCCAAACTCATTGCACCATCCAGATCATCTATTGTATTATTGAAACCTAAATATATGCATATTTCCTTTTTACTCACACAAGAAACCTACTATAACAATCTAGGATTTTGAAAATACCAAATTCAACCTATTATTTATTTCAAGGCAAACAAATGCATCCACCATGAAATTTGAATCGTGCAATAAAAATAATTACAATTTTATTTAATTTATATCTCTATTATAGGTTATGATGCATGTATAATTTAAGAGCCAACATTAAATGTTTAAACTCTCTCATTTTGGTGAAAAACTATGGAGAGGGTATTCCAATCTTTCACTAATGTGTTGGAAATAAATATAATCATCAATTTAGTAAAGGAGTTTTTATGCTAAATAAGATTAGTGGCATTTTTTAAGCTAATGATTTTATGGGTGTATAACAATTCAGAGTGCCGACTCTTATTTCTTTGAGCCATTTAACCCATATTTCCATATTAAACACTAATATGAAAGGAACAATCATTGTTAGCGGTTTGGGTTACTATTCAGAATGAATATTGAATCACAACTTTACAAATAACTTATTCTAGTTAATGATAAAGAAATGATATATTAGAACCTTCCTTATAAGAATATTACCATATTAAACATGACTATGCAAGGATAACCTGTTATCAATGGTTTAAGTAGTTGTTGAGAGTCTCATCCTTAGGAAGCATGTATTCTATACAATGATAGAGATAATACCTATTAGTAACTACCCTATAAGGGGCCTACCTAATAAGGACATAGGAATAAGAATGTGGGGATGTGGAATATGTGGGACCTCATGTATGATCAAGAGGTAATACCTATCTAGTGATTGAAATTCATTGCAAGCAACTGGTAAAATGAGTATTTTGAGAGTGTTTTCTAATATTATATATAAACTTGCCATTGAATTATTCAAATAGTGAATGAAATTCATTGCAAACAATTAGTAAAATGAGTATTTTGAGAGTGTTAAACCAAAAACAAATAAATATTTAAATAGATGAATAGATGGTAGCAACCCATAAAGTACTCCTATATAGAAAATTCAAATTCAACTAAAAATAAAATTAATAATAATAGAGTTTAAGAGTTTGTCTCCATAAATGTATATTTCCATATAACAATTTAATAAAGTCTAGACATTCTTTTCAGATTCAAATCCTACATCTTCGCCATCTTGCAAAAATAACTGACCAAGTTCTACTTTCTTCTTCTAGAGTCTATCAATTGCACTATCAACATCCCCCTTCAAAGGACAAGAATTGAAAATTACTGATACGACTATCCAACTTAAATATCACAAACCTAGTCTATAATCATGGCCAATGCTTAACTTAAATAAAATATATACATGTTTAACATAAACTGTACACTTGTTTAAAATAATATTTAGATAAATAAAATAAACCAGATCAAGCAAAATTGGCATACCAAAGGTGTTGCAATTCATCCTCGTACATTCATTCTCTCTTTCTCGCTCCATGCACAAACATTACTGTAATAAGAAAGAAAAACCAATAATACATATTAGTATATACTTGTCTAAAATAATAAACATATAAATATTAAATAAGTGATTCAATCAAGAATAACATACCCAACCATGAGTAAGAATAACATACCCAATCGTAGTTCCATGGATCTAATACTATTTCTCTCTTTTGATTCTACTCTCCATAGTAAGCCATTCTTCCAAAAGCATAAATCTTTAATTTTTTGCTATGGTTTAGATGTTCTCATATTATAATCAAATGCTCTTTACAAAATTCCTACATTAATGTGAACTAAGTATGATCATATACATAATATTTTTAAAGAGAAAAGTTGGTGTGTGGTTGGTAAGCAATCAATGTTCAAAGTTAGATAATACCCCAAGAATGAAATCACTTGGATGTATGCATAAAACAAAAATCTGGATTCTTCCAAGAAGATAAAACTTTCCTCTTTTTGTTTTGAAATAGATGTCTCATATAATCAATACAGAGTTAGATAATACCCCAAGAATGATATCACTTGGATGTATGCAAACAACACAAATCTGGATTCTTCCAAGAATATAATTTTTTCCCCTTTCTGTTCTAAAATAGATGTTCTCATTAATCAATATCATGTACCATGATCTAAGCATAAGATCATGTACACCATATTTTTAAATCTAGGAATGTTGGTTGGTGGTTAGTAAACAACAAGTTAAGAGTTTGACGATACTACAATCATGTAAAACATATTTATAAATCTAGGAATGTTGGGTGGTGGTTAGTAAGTAACAAGTTAAGAGATTGACAATACCCCAAGAAGAAATTCACTTCGTTGTATGCAGAAAACATAAATGTCCATATTACACCATTCTTCCAAGAAGATAAATCTTTCCTTTTTCAATTGTGGGATAGATGTCCTCAAATAATCAAATGCTCTTTCAAAAATGTCTGCATCATGATCTGAACATAAGTAAGATAATGTATATAGCATATTTTTAAATCTAGAAATGTTAGTACGTGGTTGGTAAGAAATTAGTGAACAGTTCAAGACAATACTCAAAGAAATAAATGGTGGTTTGAACATTCCCCATTCTTTTCAAATTTAGAAACGTTAGTTCGTGGTTGGTAAGCAATTAGTGAAGAGTTCAAGAAAATACTCAAAGAAATAAGGGATGGTTGAACCTTACCCATTCTTTCCCCAAAGATATACCATTTTAAATGATGGTAAATTTATATAGGGACTGGTTGACTAACCCTTCCATGAATAGAAAATGTTTAATTAAAATATTATACAAGGAATATTTGATCAATCAAAACTTCAATTTTTCTACAAGTGTATTTCAACTACAAATAAGCCATGGTTTTAAAAATAATGTTGAATTCTTTTTGAAAAAGAAATGTAGGCAAAGGGTATTGAATTTATTTGATCAACCAAACTTCAGTTTTGCTACAAGTGTATTTCAACTACAAATAATCCATGGTTTTAAAATTAATGTTGAACTCTTTTTGGAAAATAAATGTAGGCAAAGGATATTGAATTTGTTCTGCACATCTTTCAAAAGGAAAGAAAAAGGGGACCTAAAAAGTTGTTCTGCACATCTTTCAAAAGGAAAAAAAAATAGATATGGAAAATGCATTAAGGATAGTACATGTAGTTATATCTAAATATCAAGTATATATTATTCTAAACCATTGACATGGACGAAAGAAATACAAGACAACTGCATCATGTGCATATCTATAATGTAACCCATAAAATTTCAAAAAAGTAGAAAAATCAATTTAAACATTCATGTGTATATAATAAAGTCCTCATAAAAACACACTAGAAATTGCAAATTCAATGTACATGTACATGACCTATGCATCATAAGGTATGAATGCATCCTTCTCCAATATGGACACATCCTTCACAGGTGCTCTATCTGACACTCTCTTCTCCAAGTTGGTCTATACCACATTTGAAATTTGCATGTCCATTAAGGCATCTACTTACATAAATAATTTTTGATGAGTTAAAATTAAATGATAGACACTTGAAATCATAGTTTTAAACTTTGAAAAATGCAATTTACCTATGATGTGCCAACCTCAATATCATCCCCCTCTTGAAATTCCCCCAACATTTGCGATGACAACTGATATAAACCTATAAATGTGTTGGGAGATGGCAAGGAAATACGTGAACAAAACAACTTTGGATTTTAGAGAAATGTGTTCACATTAATGACAAGATATAAATTTCTTGGATTGATTCTTCAACAAGGAGTGGAAATTATACAACTAAAGTGTAGATATGGATATTTCTAAAAACATACATGATTCATTGCATCAAAATTTAAAGACGATGAATCATGTCTCCTATTTAATGAGGAATCATTTAACATTTGACTAAACTGCGATTAATGAACATGTAACACATAAGTTATTTCTAACAATGAAATGATATGTATCTATATCTAATAACAAGAAAACTATCCCTGAATGCATGAAGAATTTACAAACTAAAACACATATCAGTCCAATGCATGATTCCTCATGCCTAATTAACTCTTTCCATCCAATGCAAATTTTTTTGTATAAGCCCGTAGATCTTCTACGCTCATGGAATCTATCTCCTTACCCGTATTGTCAACATAACTCTCCCAAGTAGTGGATTTCACCCTCTGTCGGTTTAAACCAACATCAATACCATACAAAACAAATTCTAAATTATCTCCAATTGCAGTCACAACCTCCTTGCCAATTTGTGATGTGGCTTGCATCTCTACATGTGAATCAAATGCCCCTGTTGGGAGAGATACCAAAGGTGGTGGATGCCTCAACAATGATGCATATCGATATGCCCCTTTTTGATTATATGCTCGACCTTTACCAACCCCATAATATCTATATGGTAGGCTAGTATAATTGGGGTGCATGCCCAAAAAAACTCTGCATATAAAAGTCTAGCAAAGTGAATTGGTACCTCATCATTCCATGGAAACCTCCCATATGATGCCAAGAATATGTTATAGAGATGTCCTGCAATGTTTGTGTAACATCCCCCTCTTGTGCACACTGATCGAACTTATTCTTCGAGGACACTTGCTTGCAAGTGATCCATATTATTATACTGTTGGTCGTTGATTATGATTATGAGGCATTATGGATGTGATTATATGTTATTTTGTTGGATTGACTTAGGCAGGTGCTATTGATTCGGTTCTCCAGAGTGTGCAGGATTTGGACCTCAAGGATGCTGGGGCATTGATGAAACCCTTCGACTCTGGATCAAGTCAGGGAGTGGACTATTAGGGTTTGATTGTTGTATATATGACCTATGTGCATCTGATTAGATGTTATGATTATGGATTTTATTCTGACATGATTCGTTGATGATGCAAGCTGACAATAGCTTCCGACCAGACTCACATGTGGAGTAGAGGGGTCACGCACGAAAACGAGAGATGTTGAGGGAGAGGTGTGGAAAATAACCCTTCCACAGCCTACTAGCACTCCCGTCGTGGCTCGAACTGTAGGTTAACGATTACCTAGTTTGAGAAGGCCCACGATGCGATGAGGGAAGACTGCGACAGTCACTCACGATGATTCTAAGGGGCATGCAATAAGGCAGGGGCCTTATTCCTTAGAGGCCCTTAGTCTCCCACAAGATCACCTGAAAGAGTATTGACTCCAGGGGTTTTTGATTTCTACCAAGTCAGTTAAGAGGTGAGTGGCACCCTTGGAGCATGTAGTGCGTTCTTAAGGGCACGTCGCACAAGAAAAATAGAATGAGGTGAGTGTCACCCTTGGAGCATGTAGTGCATTCTGAAGGGCACGCCGCGCAAGGGAAACAAAATGAGGTGAGTGGCATCCTTGGAGAACCTAATGCGTCCTGAAGGGCACGTCACGTTGTTGATTAATAAGTGATTAAACCTAGATGGCCTTAGAATGAATAATGTGATAAGAAAGATATAAAAACAATTCCCTAATAAAATGTCGCCCAACCTAGGAAAATAAAATCTAGGTCTAAGTGATACTTGTGGAATCTCTCTCTCTCTCTCTCTCTCTCTCTCTCTCTCTCTCTCTCTATATATATATATATATATATATAATACTGATAATCATCATTAAACATGTGATGAGAAGGGGGTAAGCAATTCAATCAGTTTATAAAAAAAAATAAAAAAAATCAAATTACTTTGAGGGATTAAAATTTTAAAAGAAAATTGATTGTTTGTTACATGTGCTAATTAAAATTTTTAACTAAAAAGAAAAAGGGGAAAAAGGGTAAAGTCTACACTTGCTAATTTGAGTTTTAGATAAAAAGGGAAAGAGAGAAATTTAAAAGAATTAGGAAACTAAGGGAAAAAGGGGGAAACATAAAGAGAAAGGGAAACATAAGGAAAAATAAGAATGACTAACTTAGCAAGGAATCTTGCCTTTAAGAACTTTCTAAATTGAACTCAACTAGTAAATTAGTAAGGGGATAAGTCATTAAAATGTGTAAGGGAATATGAGGACACCTAAGAGCGATTCTAGGAATGATTTTAGGTGGTTGAGGGAAATAGGAGTAATTAAATAATTAATGAAATTAACTTTTGGTGCAAAGAAGGGGATGGGTGACACATGTATGGGGATAATTTTTCTGAATTAAATTATTGAACATTAAATTAAATGGGAAATTTGGGAAAGAAATGACTTATAAGCTCTATATAAAGGAGGGAGGAGGATGAGGATGATGATGGATGGGTTCTGTTAAGCGTAATGTTATGCTGCAGAATTTTAGACTTGACTGACTTATCTTGTGGGAGTTGGGATACCCAACTGCTGCAGACCCCCTTCTCTAGACCCGTAGGTTGGGATCCGCACAAGATCTTTTCTTTTCGGCCCCTAAGAGCTCAATTGGCTCTTCTATTTCCCTTTCGGGAAATCAACACCCACAACAAACCTTGAGGAATTTTCCTTTTTTACATCGGGATACTGGATTCTGCGATTTCGCAAATCCTGTGGTCGAGCGCCTTATCTCTTCGACCTCCTAAACCCGAAGTAACGATTTGCCGAAATGCAAGTGTCTCAACCTTCCCTTTCTCTTCACGATTTCGGGGTTTCTACCATCGAAATGCACTTTTACTATGTCTTCAGGGCTTTCGAACCTCCGAACCCTGAAATGACGAAATGACGTCTTCTGAAATCCTTTCGGACTTTCGCGTATCGGGAGTTCGATATGTCAAGCTCGAACCCTATGTCCTCTCCACCTTCCGGTCTCTGAAGTTCAGAAATGCTGAAATGGTATTTCTCCTCGCTGATTTCACGACCCTCGACAGGGAGTCTCCTATCCTTCCATGTGTCGCCTTCTCCTTATTCGAGTTTCCGGGTATCAGGAGTTTGGAACTCTCGAACCACCTTATGTCTTTGCAATCCCCGATTTCCCGAATTCTGATTTTCCTTTGTTGCGACTTCTGATTTCGGGTTTTCTCCCCTGCTGTGTCCTGATCTCTCTCTCTCTCTCTCTCTCTCTCTCTCTCGACTTCTGAAACACTGAGCTCCGAAGTTTCGAAAACTTAACTTGCTTCCACACACGAAACCTCCTTTTCGCGTTTTGGGGATTTGATCAGCCAAGGATTTTGGCTTGCACTTCGGGATTTCGAACCCCAAAATGCCGAAATGATCTGACGCCCCAATAAGTCAAGATCAACGGCTCCTTATTCGCCTTGCAGTTCTTGTAGATCCTACGGTTCTCGCTCTTTCGGGAGTTCTCCTTGGAGAACCTTGACCGTCCAAATTCCTCCTTCAAGAACCTCTTCTCTGAGTCGCCTCAACGATCCTCTTCACTTTGAATTGGCCTTTGCAAGATGACCAAAACTCCTCTCCTACTCTTCAACACTTGAAGATGCTAACTCTCCTAAGCTTTCTTTTGAAAACTCAAATCTCCTAAGAGATTTTTGCACGCACTCCTTGCAACACTTCTTTGAATATTCCTAAATATTTGAATCCCTTGACTCTGCGCAACTCTGCGACAACAGTCCTTCAATCTATCAACCTTAGCCTATGTGTTCTAAGGTCTCGACCAGCTTGTGCACACCTTGCATGACTTTTGTGCTTGCCTTTCACTTCAGTTGAAATTAGAACAACGGTATCCCTCCTGAGCTTTCTGAGATGAACTCTGAACCCATCAACGCACTCCTTGCAGACGCTTCATTGCACTCCTTGTGGGAACTCTGACTGAAGAAGAGAAACAATTGAAACTCATTTCCTTACTCTCCCTCAGACTTCAAACACTTAGCATGAAATCATACATACACAACATAAAATCAAATGTACAACAGAAAGAGAGAAACAACCATGAGCATAACATTCAACATGTATACACATAAAGTATCACAACACCATGAATCTGAATCAAAGCTCTTTTCATTAATTCAAACTTCTATACATGGGTTCTTCTCTACAACTTTCTGCTACAACTCTCTTCTCCTACTCTATGATCTCCTTGATAATGTTACAATGATACAAGATGAGGGTGTCTACAGTCGGTTTTCCCTCCAACTCCCAAAACTGTCTAATCTAGAATTTAAATCTACCTACTTTCATCGACTATGCATAAATGCCTCTACATCTTACAGATGAGAGCGAATTGCTCAATATCTGTTTACAATATTGAAGTATGCCCTTATTAAATATTTAATTAAAGTCCGCGCATCCAAACTTTCAAAATATTTCAAACAATTTTCAACATGTGCCAAAAATGTGATGGCGTTTGTCCCACGCTCACTTGCTGCTGACGATGCTCCTGCATCATACTCCCTCGCTTGAAAATTTTCATGGACTCCTGTTCATGAGCTCTTGCACTGTTTGTCCATGCCTCTGAATGTATGCTTCATTCCCCCAACTGGCATCTTCAACTGGATGTCCCTTCCATTTGATCAAGTATTCAAAATACTCTTTTCTCCTGGTCCTCTTGCTGACTCTTTTGTTAAGTATACTCTCCATCTGTGGATTTTCAGCTACAGGCAATTGTTTAGCCCACTGAACCTATGTCTGTTCACCGTCTGCTCCTGCTTCTTCAACCTTGTAAGGGTACAAATCTTAGATGTTGAATATCGGTGAAATTCCGATCCCATCGGGTAATTCGATCTCATATGCATTTGTCCCAAATTTCCTTATGATCTTGCATGGTCCAATCTTCTTCATCTTCAATTTGTTATACATTCCCTTTGGGAAACTTTCCTTTCTCAAGTGTGCAAGAATCAAATCACCAACTTCGAACTGAAGTTGTCGCCTGTGTTGATCTTCTCTGCGCTTATACTCATGGCTTGAATTCTGTAATCACTCCTTCAGTTGGCTGTGAAGTTATTTCATTGCCTCTGCAAAATCTTCTGCACTAGAACTTCTAGTTTCATTATGTTCTCAACCCTTCAATTCAGAAACTCCCCTGGGTTGCATTCCATAAAAAATCTGAAATGGACTCTGCCCCGTGCTTCTATTGATCGAATCATTATAAGCAAATTCCACCTGTGGCAGAATGTGATCCCACTGATTGTGGTGTTCAGTCACTAGGCTCCTTAGTAAATCTCCCAAGCTTCTATTTACAACTTCTGTCTGTCCATCCGTCTGAGGATGATAAGCTAAGCTAAAAGACAAACTTGCCCCCATATTCTTCTATAAAGTCCTCTAGAAATGTCCTACGAACTTGGTGTCTCGATCTGAAACTATGCTCCTTGGTAAGCCGTGAAGTCTGACAACTTCTTTGAAAAACAGGTTCACAATATGAGTCGCGTCACTGGTTTTCTGACATGGTATAAAGTATGCCATTTTATAAAATCTGTCTATCACCACAAAGATTGAATCAAACCCTCTTTGCGTTCTTGGCAGCCCTAACACAAAATCCATGCTCACTGCATCCCACGGTCTCTTTGGTATGGGTAATGGCTGATATAACCCTGTGTTCTGTCTTTTTCCCTTTGAGTGCTGACAAATTTTGCATCTATCCACAAATCGTTTGACATTGGTCCTCATCCCTGGCCAAAAATATGAGCCATTTAATTTCGAGAACGTTTTATCATGACCGAAATGTCCGACCAATCCTCCACTGTGTTTTTCTTTCAGCAGATTCTCCCTCATGGAGCATTTTGGAATACACAGTTGATTGCCTCTGAATAATAATCCATCCTGGATCATATATTTAGTCCATTGACTTCTAGCTCTGAGAACTGGATTCTCAGATGCCTCATACGCCTCTTTGAAATTTGGATCATTTCTGTACATGTCCCTAAGGTTATCAAAACCTAAAGTTTTGACTCTGAATTCCTGCATCAACAAACATTTCCTGCTCAAAGCATCAACAACTTTGTTAGCAGTTCCAGAAATATGTTTAATTACAAAAGTAAAATTCTGCATGTATCCAACCCATTTAACATGTCTTTGGTTCAG
>WSFP011495817.1:0-14342 GCA_009831015.1 Picea engelmannii
CTCCTCCACTGGTTAACCCAATTTTCAAAATTTCCCCTTCACACTCACCTGTACAATCTTCCCACGCAAGCAAGAGGCTCAAAACCGAAGCCCACCATACACATGATAAAGGAAAATTTGTTGGTTCCCCCTCCTCTCCCTCAAGTGATTTCACCAGATCTGTTTCATCCCGCATGCACTTGAGAGATGATTTCTCTCATGTTATCAGTGAGATCAAGCCTAAAGGCTCCACACAGCCTAAGGCTAATTCAGAGAAATCAAAGGGAGACAGCAACAACACAGGGGAAATTGTCTCCCAAAGTGAAAAATATGGTTTTTGAGTATATTTATTTATTGATTGTTGAGAACAATTGACTGTTGGATTTTTTAGAGAGCATACTATTTTTGGATGTTTTGGAGATTATATTTTTTGGATATGGTTTAAAATATCATTGATATTAATTTTCAAATTATGAGAATGATGATGGGAGCCACAAGGAGGGATGTGTTTGATTGATTTAGTAGTTGTGTTTATTTTTGTTAAGAAACTAAAGGGAGTCACAAGGGGTCCCACCTACTAGTTATTATTTATTAAGGACCTTTATTATTATAATATTAAGTTTTCCCCTAAACTAGAAGTTACTTGAGTTTTAGTTAACTTAATTAAAAGAAGTAGTTGAACTACTTCAACTAATTTTGATTGCTTAAAAGCAAAAGGAGAAGGAAGAACAAGGGGAGAATAGAAGGAGAAAGCATACTAAGGTCTGCTCTTGAGTTTTATTGAGATAGTTTAGTTTTCATTCATTCTTTAATTCATTAAAAGCCTAATTCTCTTTTATGACAATAGGGTCCTATTGTAGACAACAAGATTCAAGGTTGAATTACATCATTCAGACACTTGTTTTTCAGAGGTGTTGATCTATCTTTGATGGTCTGTGTAGACTTGTCTTTTTATGAATTAAATTTCATGATTGATAAAGGATATTGTGCAGAGTCGGGTAGGCAGCAATCTGTGGCAAGTTGATTGGGCTTTTAAAGTTCAGTTTTTTACTTTCTGTCAGAAGTCCTTTTGTATGGTTTTCATTGGGTATATCTAAGTTTGTCTTTGGTCCAAACTCCCTCAGGGATTTTTGTAAAGAGAAATATTCGTTTGATTCCTTGGAATGAAACAAGCGATTGTTATTCTGGCTCATCCATGTTAAATTGTGACTTGGTATTTTTGCTTTTGTCTCCACATTTACTTTTGCATCTGTTATATTCTGAAAATTATATAAAAATATTGAATTTTACAACAATTTTTTATTATAAAAATTCAGCTCAATCCCTTGTAACTAATACTTGTGGATTAGGAAACAAATTTTGAGGCTATAAACATAGGGTCAATTCCCGTCTATCTTGCCTTAGCCAAGCAAGATCTGAAAATGCTTGAGTAAGATTATTTCATGTCTTTTTCCTTAACAATGGTATCCTAGTAAGTTGGTCACCCTAGGGAAAGGGGTTGATACTTGGGGGTTTCCTTGAATGGTCATCATACCATTCCCACTCATACTTACCACTTTCCACACTTTTTAGGGTATTACTTTATGTATTTTTCATTTTTTCATATTGTAAAGACAAATAAAGGGGGTCGACCCACTTCTAATTTGTTATTGACAATTTTATGTAGAAAAATTACTTTATAAGGACTCGTATAAATAGAGGACCCCATAATTTCATTTTATCATGATTAATTCCTCACCATTTGTAAGAACAAGTCTGAAATTTTCGCCCTCTCTTGGGCTATCTAGCTCTTCTACTTATGAAACTTGTTTGGATGTAACATACCCAACCACCATGTTAGTCACGCCATGAAAAAACTTTCCATTTATCACCTCTGATACCATTTTAATAATGTACCTAGCCTCCAGCTAGGAAACAATACATGGGGAATACACATAACATGATACTTTTGCTAATTAAATTCATTCTTTTGTGGTTATTCATTTTCCCATAGCCTACAGCTACAATTTATAACATATTCAGCTACAACAATAACCATAAAACATATGCATATGAAGCATGCTTATAATCAATAGGAAATACAACTAAACAATTCATTACAGTAGCATGTAATTCATTATCATTTACACACAGTTCATGCACAACAATAACACATGCAAATAACTCAGTACAAGATTAAACAATTATCTTAAACAAGAATCATGCAACCAGATACTTGGGATGGATATTCCACCCAACTGTAGATTGATTGTAACAAATCTCAAAATTCCAGTCACCCCCAAACTGAGGCTAGCAATCCACAAAAGAGGGTGGTATCTCCCATTCCACTCATAACTCATAAATCTCTCAACCCAATTGACATTCTCCTACAACTATCTCAAATTTTCCACTAGCTCTTTTCCGCTTGACCTGCCCAACCCAAGGAATGCACCATTCGTTTATCAAGGTTATCCCAAGGGATGTACCATTCATTTATCAAGATTAACCCAAGTAATGAGCCATTCATTTATCAAGGTCCCTCTAGCACAGGCAGCTAGGAACTCAAGGGAAACTGTTTCCAGGAAAAGTATCATTAAACCAACAACAACACTTGTTGTTTCAATGCAACTCACGTAGGAGTTCACTCCTGTGGCATAACAACCATGCTCTTTAGTTCTCCAACTCCAATTCTCTCTGGTTACGCTCCATACTTCACCCTCCTACCATTGCACTAGCACCAAGCTCTCCTTTCTTGCCCAACTTCACTTTCCGCCCAAACTGCTCGAACTATCATTACTTCTCCAAGATGATTGTACTCAACCCCCATGTTCCCAATAACTTTGGGATGTGACCACTCACACTCACCCTCTTACATGTATTCAATGATTGGATTTTGAAACACTCAATCAGAAAGATGTGACCACTCACACCCACCCTCTTACATGTAGTCAATGATCGGCTTTGGGAACACTCAATCAGACATCAGAAGGTTCATGTACAATAAAATATTTAGGAAAATAAGTTAAATCCATAAACATGGGTGATTCCCCCCCTTGGACCCCTCTTGGTCATTATCCTAGACACTCCCCTCTCTTGTGGATTAATTCAACCCCCATCTCTTGTCCATGTCCCCTTAGCAGTTGGCATCACATTTTATTATTAAAACATTGAAATGCAATTCGCATATTACATCGCTTGCAGTAGCCACATATTATATCTACATAATCATTAATCAAACCAGGGATTATAATGGGGATGTTACATTCCCCCTCCCCTACAATTGTGTGTCGTCCTCAATGCACTCTATGTCGATATACATATATGCAAATTTACATCGCAATACTTAGAAATAAAATTTATGCAATTTAACAGATCCAACCAAAATCTCATGTTCCTCTACACTCGTCAACCAAAGGAATGCACCATTCATTTATCAAGGATGCCCAAGGAATGTGCCATTCATTTATCAAGGTTCCCAACGCAGTTGGCCAGGACTCTCATATGTGGTTCTGAAACTCTAGTCACTCAAAATGGAGTCTTGCATTCTGTCTTCTTCAAAACTGTCATAAATTTGCAAGTATTCCGCCCACATGTTTTCTTCATCCTCCCATGTAGCATATTCAATATCGTAGCACGTCCATTGAAATTTTACCATCCCTATGGATTTTTTCCTGAGCACTTTGACTATCCGGTCTAGGATGCATATTGGTTCCACCCGGAAACCCCCTTCGTGCTCCACCTGGATCACATTCCAATCAATTACATGATTAGCATCAAGTACATACTTTTTGAGTAATGATACATGACATACATTATGCACTCTCATGGATGCAGGCAAAGCTAACATGTATGCAATTGGCCCTATCTTTTCTAATATTTCAAAAGGACCAGGATATCTTGCTGCCAACTTTAGGTAGCTTCTTAATCTTAGTGAACTTCTCTTTTCCTTCACTTTCAAAAACACATGTTCTCCAACTTTGAAATCTCTAAAAACTTTATTCATGTTTGCATACCTTTTCTTCCTATCCTGGGCAACCTTCAAATTCTACTTAATCCTTTCCATTTGATCTTCCATTTCTTTTAGCAATTATGTCCCAATAACTGCTTTGTCTGTTGGATTATCCCAACTCATTGGGGCGTTACATTTCCTACCATACAATGCCTCAAATGGACTCATTTTAAAGGAGGCCTGATGTCCATTGTTGTAGGCAAATTCAACTAAATGAATACAATATTCTCACTTCGATGGATGATCCATCACATACATTCTAAGCATGTCCTCAATTATTATGTTAGTCCTTTATGTTTTCCCATAAGACTCTAGATGATATATTGTACTAAGATTTAAATTTGTCCCAAAGCCTTTGAACAAACCCTTCCAAAAATTGGAAGTAAACTTTGGACCCCTATCTGAAACTATTGCCTTAGGCACTCCATGTATCCTAACAACTTCTCTCATATAAATATTTGCAATATTTGTTGCCTTGTGTGTAGTCTTTATTGGAATAAAGTGTGTTGCTTTAGTCAACTTATCCACCACCACCATGATGGAATCATGTTGCTTCACTTTTCTGGATAGCTTAGGAATAAAAATCAACTAAGACAACTTCCCACTTCCATTCTAGAATGGGTAATGGTTGTAGAAAACATGTTGGGTGTCTATGTTTTGTCTTTACTTTTTGGCATTCTGGACACCTGGCTATGTAATTAGCCACTTATTTCTTCATTCCTGGCCAAAAATATTGGCTTCTTACTGATGCAATTGTTTTATGATATCCTAGGTGCCTGGCATATGGCACATTGTGCATCTCCTTCAACACTGCATTTTTCAACTCATTGGAATTTGGCACATACACCTCACCTTTGTACATGAGAATTTCATCCTCTTCCAACTTATAATAATTGAATTTCTGCTGAAAATTACCTTGTTGTAATGTCTCTTTTATTTTTAAATAATTATTATCTGAATTTGATGTTGCAATAACTTTGTCTTTTAGATCTGTCGTGTACATGCTAATGGATATAATATGCACTTCATGAGCTCTCCTGCTAAGTGCCTTGACCACTTGATTTTCTTTTCCCTTTATGTGCTTAATTTCGAAGTCATATTCACTCAGAAATTCCAGCCATCTAATTTGCCTAACATTTAGTGTTGGTTGTCCAAACAAATGCTTTAGACCACAGTGATCTGTCCTTAGCTCGAATTTCTTCCCCACAAGGTAATACCTACACATTTTCAATGCATGTACAATCGATGCTAACTCTAAGTCATGTGTGGCATAATTCCTCTCATGCTCTTTTAATTTACGGGACTCATAGCCTACCACATGATCCTTTTGACTAAGGACTCCACCAAGCCCTTCCTTGCATGCATCAATGCACACAAAAAAATATTCATTTGGATCTGCAATCTTCAATATTGGAGCACTTTTCAGTATTATTCTCAACTATGGAAAACTCTCTTCACACTTGGAAGTCCATTCGAACTTCACACCCTTCTTTTGCAAAGAAGTGATTGGACTTGCAATCTTTGAAAAACCTTTTATGAATCTTCGGTGATAACCAACAAGACCCATGAATGATCTGACCTTTGCCACATTATTTGGCGTTGGCCATCTTCTAATGGCCTCTATCTTCTCATGATCCACTTATATCCATGTTGTCGATATTATATGCCCCAAGTAGTGAATCTTCTTTTGATAAAACATGCACTTACTTAGCTTAGCATATAATTTATGCTTTCTCAAAACTTGTAACACCATTCTTAAATGTTGGTCATGTTCCTCTTATGATTTATAATAGACGAGTATATCATCTAAGAACACAATCACAAACTTGTCCAGGTACTCCCTAAGCACTCCATTCATCAAACACAAAAAAACTATTGGGGAATTTGATAATGCAAATGGCACTACCATGAATTCATAATGCCCATATCTTGTTCTAAATGTTGTCTTGTTGATGTCTTCTTCCCTTATCCTTGCTTGATGATAATCTGATATCAAGTCAATCTTTGAAAACATTATTGCACCTTTCAGTTGATCAAACAAATCATCAATTATGGGTAAAGGATACTTATTCTTTATGGTAGCCTTATTAAGTTGCCTAAAATCAATAAACAACCTTAAGGTTTCATCCTTCTTCTTCACAAACAGAACCGGGGCTCCCCAAGATGACACACTTGGGCTTATATACCCCTTTTTTAACAAATCTTCAAGTTGCATCTACAACTCCTTCAATTTTGGTGTACCCATTATGTATGGTGTCTTAGACATTGGGGCAACTCCTGGCACCAAATCGATAGACAAATCAATGTCTCTCTTTGGTGGAAATCATGGGACTTCTCTCAAAACATATTTAAAATCCCTCAAGACCGGATGGCCTTCAATGCTTGCCACTTTATCCTTGTTTGCCTCCTCCATATGGGTTTCAAACACCTAACATCCCTTCCTGACGCTCTTCTTCAACTGGATAGATGAAATCTCTCTAACAACTACAGCTCTTGGAATGCCTTGAATCTTTCCTTGATGCACTTCCTCATCAAGACATGTGATTGTCTTGTTGTAACAGTCTACGACAACATGATGTTTTTCTAACCAATCCATGCTAATTAGACAGTCATATGAACCCAATGGTATGATGTTTACATCTACCTTCGTGTTGAGTCCATTCATGTCTATTTAACAATATTTAACCAACTCATTGATCTTTCTCTTAGCCCTCGTGGCTAACTAAAATAATCAAGATTTATTATGCTTACTCCTTTGCAAGTGAAATCTTTCAACAATGTTAGCATTTATGTAACTATGGCTAACTCCAGAATAAATTAAAATTGATATGGGTTGGTTATCAATCTTACCTTCCACTTCGATCATGGGGGATTGATATTCTGCCTGCTTTTTTTCCAAAGTTGCATAAATCCTTTACATAATTCCTCTCATATATCCCATTGTTTCAGCCTCTTGAATGTTGTGGACAGTCCTCATTCTTTCTCCTTTATGATGGCAGTCCCTATATAAGTTATTCCCCTCACATCCTGAACATTCAACAGGTTGTTGCCTTGGCCTTTCCCCAAGTGAATCTTCATACTTTTGATCATTTTGGGCTTCCTAGCCTTCCTGACTTGCTTAGGAGTTATTTTTGAAAAGGGGTGGCTTAAAACCTTTATGCCTTTGATCCTTTTTCTCTTTCATCTTGTCATTCCAAGCCTTTTGGAACACTATCCTTCTTTTGCTTTGCTCATAAATGTGCCTTGGTCTCCTTATGGTTTCATCCAAGGTCTCGGGGTTGTCATATTGAATCTTGTCACTATAAAAGGAGGGCAACCCACTTAGAAACCTTTGGATTTTAACCTTCTCATCCTTGATGAACTCAACATACTTCAACAATTCAAAGAATCGCTTCTCATATTCCTCCATTGTCATGGTTCCCAACTTGAGTTCAAATAACTCTTTCATCTTTCTCTCATATTAATTCTTGGACAAATATTTCTCTTGGAGATATCCTTTGAACTGCCTTCATGAGATCCTTTTCTCATCGAGGTTTTTGGATTGCTTAAGTTGATCCCACCACATGGTTAGATTTCCTTGCAAGTGGTACGTGGAAATCCTAGATTCTACCCAGGATGGGTATTCATGCAGTTGGAAATATTTCTTCATTTCCAACAGCCAAGCCTATGCATCTTCTCCTTTCCTGTGCTCACCATTGAAAGTAGGTGGCCTTATTTTCCTGAGTTCACCTTGCAAGATGTTTGCCTCGGGCCTTCTTCTTTGTCTCCGAAAAGGAGACACACTTGGGTTGCTTCCTGGTCCTGAACTTGCATGAGTTCTTCTAGTGGACTGCCTTGGAGAATGATGGAGCATGCTCATGCTTCTTGACTACCTATCATTTCCATGATCATCCCTTTTGCTATGAGATCTAGATGTTGATACTTGTCTAGCACTAGATGCTTGCTTGGTGCCATAATCCTTGTTAACTTGCTTATGAAACATGTTTAAACTCTGAAGTATCTCTTCTTGAGCCTTTATAATCCTTTCATTATCATCCATGTAGATTTTCACTTCCTTATGCAAACTTCTCATAGTGACAGGCTCTTGCCTATCTCTTCTTCCATTTGACTCTGTCTCATCATTCTCCATGTTGATATGCATACCTCTAAACTCTTCCCCATGGTTGTAAGACCCTTGAGCATCTTCCATGACTTTCATCCTCATATAAGAACTAAGTTTCTTCCTGTACCTTTAATTCTGCAAGATTTGTAGCCAACAAAATTTGTTAGGCTAAAATAATTAACAAGATCCATGAAATTATGTACAATTGTGTTCCCATACTGTATCAAAATTCTTTCTTTCGTAAGTTTGCCTGAAAAGTTTCATCACTTGGATTATTTTTCCATCTATTCAGACTCACAGACTTCCAGACTCACGAAAGCATTATTATTCCTTTTATAAGTCTGTCCGAAAAGCCTCAACACTTAGTCATTTTTCCACTTCTTCGGACTCACAGAATCACAATCTTGTAACCTTTCTTTCATAAGTCTGTCTGAAAAGTCTCAACACTTAGTCATTTTTCCACTTCTTCGAACTCACGGACTCACAATCTTGTAACCTTTATTTCATAGGTTTGTCCAAAAAGTCTCAACACTTAGTTATTTTTCCACTTCTTCGGAATCACAGACTCACAATCTTGTAACCTTTCTTTCATAAGTCTGTCTAAAAAGTCTCAACACTTAGTCATTTTTCCACTTCCTCGGAATCATTGACTCAAAATATTGTAACCTTTCTTTCATAAGTTCGTCTGAAAAGTCTCAACACTTAATCATTTTTCAACTTCTTTGGACTCGTCCTATTGACATCAGCGTTGGGGAAAAAACCGAATTTTTTCCAATTTCGCCTATTTTCCAAAATCCCAAAAATGCTCAAATTCACCCAAAAATGAAATGCCTTCTTGGGTCGTCAATAGAGCTTTGTGACTAAGCTCAATACAACCAAATCAAGCCATGTACATAAACATTTGTTCATTGCTTTTCTAATTCGACTCTTTCACTTCGAAATTGCCATTATTTAGTTGCATGAACTTGGGGATTTTTGCTTAATTTCATCCAATTTCACCACGCTCCCTAAACATTTTGTTAAACAATTTGCAAACAAACTCTTCCTTACATTATGTCAAATAGTTCACTTGCAAACTCTGTAATTTTCACTTCTGTGTCCCACTTAATTGGCCCATCTAGGCTCAATGTTGAAAACTGGACTCTGATACCACTTTGTAACGTACAAACCACCATGGTTGGTCAAGCCATGAAAAAAAATTCCCTTTATCACCTCCGATACCATTTTAATAACGTACCTAGCCTCTGGCTAGGCAACAATATGTGTGGAATAAACATAACACGATACTTCTGCTAATTAAAGCCATTATTTTGCGGTTATCCATTTTCCCATAGCCTACAACTACAATTTATAACAGATTTAGCTACAACAATGACCATAAAACATATGCATCTAAAGCATGCTAATAATCAACAAGAGATACAACTAAACTATTCATTTTAGTAGCATGTAAATCATTCTCATTTACACAAAGTCCATGCACAACAATAACGCATGCAAATAACTCAGTACAAGATTAAACACTTATCTTAAACAAGAATCGTGAAACCAGTTGCTTGGGACGGACGTTCCACCCAACCATAGACTAACTATTCCAAATCTCAACAGTCAGTCACCCACAAGCTGAGGCTAGAAATCCACAAAAGAGGGTGGTCTCTCATCGTTCACTCACAACTCATAAATCTTTCAACCCAATTGATATTCTCCTACAGTTATCCTGACTTTTCCACCAGCTCTCTTCCGCTTGACTTGCCCAACCCAAGGAATGCACCATTCATTTATCAAGGTTATCCCAAGGGATGTACCATCCGTTTATCAAGGCTAACCCAAGGAATGAGCCATTCGTTTATCAAGGTCTCTCTGGCACATGAAGCTAGGAATCTCTCAACTGGGAACTCAAAGGAAATTGTTGCTAGGAAAACTATCAGCAAACCAACAACAACATTTGTTGTTTCAGTACAACTCACGCAAGAATTCACTCTTCCAGCCTGACAACCGAGCTCTTCATTTATACAGCTCCAATTCGCTCCAATTATGCTCCAGTTACACTACAAACTTCGGCCTCCTATCGTTGCATCGGCACCAAGCTCTCCTTTCTTGCCCGACTTCACTTTCCATCCAAACTATTTGAATTGTCGTTACTTGTCCAAGATGATTGTACTCAACCCCCATGTGCCCAATAACTTCGGGATGTGACCACTCACACCCACCCTCTTACATGTATTCAATTATTCTCTTTGGAAACACTCAATTAGAAAGATGTGACCACTCACACCTACCCTCTTACATGTATTCAATGATTGGCTTTGGGAACACTCAATCAGACATCAAAAGGTTCATGTACAATAGCATATTTAAGAAAACATGTTAAATCCATAAACATGGGTAATTCCCCCCCTTGGGCCCCTCTTGGCCATTATCCTAGACACTCCCCTCTCTTGTGGATAAATTCAGCCCCCATCTCTTGTCCATGTCCCCTTAGCAGTTGACATCACATTTTATTATTAAAACATTGAAATACAATTTGCATATTACATCGCTTGGCAGTAACAACATATTATATCTACATAAGCATTAATCAAACTGGGGATTATAATGGGGATGTTACATTGGAGAATCAATTTGTGGATGCTTTTGTTGATTTTTGGATGGAATTTTTGTAATTAGGGTTTTACATCATGTTATCTTGGTGAAGTAAGTGAAATTTCTGCAATTTTATCTTTGTGCTATCAATGCTTCATGGTAATTTCATTTTTTCATACTAGATGTCTTGCTTGGTGAAACCCTGAGAGAGGACAATAAGTGTTTCCTCCTCTCACAAGGTTATTCTTGTTCAAAATTGGTGAAATATCCTTGCTAGGGTTAGCATCCTAAAGCCCTAAAGTGATAGCACTTTAGGATTTTATCCCTAGACACTTGATTTATTGACCTAGTTAAAGTATTAAGAAGGGAGGATTTTATCCCTATACACTTGATTTCTTGACCTGGTTAAAGCATTAAGAAGGGAGAAAAGGTTTCTAGTGCCCAAAAGTGCTTGCACTCTAGCAATCCTTCTCTTTAAGGCTTAAACCCTAAGGCCCTAATGTGCTAGCACCTTAGAGTGTAAGCCCCACCTCTTAGTCTTTGTTAGTTCAATTTTCAAGTATTGTATTTGTTGTTATAAAGACTTCATAGCCCTCAAAGGCACTAATTTTACAGCTCTCTTATGTTGAAATTGATCAGCAAACACTCTCTTTCTATTCTCTCAAGCTCTCTATTGACTTTGCTAACACTAACACTCACTAGCACACTAATAAATGTGTTGTTGTTGCAAAAGGTTGCTACAACCATCTTAATACACTTTTGGTTTGATGCATACACCCTTGTAAAGGTGGTTTAACTTTCTCATAATTTCTCTCAAGCAATTGGATAATGTTCTATGTGATATATGCTTAATTTTCTTGGTTAATTGTTGAAATTCTAAGCTCTCTTTATTGTTTTTGTTACAAATTTATTTTGTTGTTATAATACTGGTGTACTACTGCAAATTTGTACCGGCCATTGCATTTTTTATTGTCTAGTGTCTTCATGTTCTAGGTGGGTACTCAAACATCTTCAATATTTATTACATGTTTGAGCTTGAAAATCATTACATATATTCTATAAAGTGTTCATGTTTTGGGCGAGTACTCAAACATCTTCAATCTTCTTCTACTACCTTGACCTAGACTAATCTTTACATGATCAAGAGAGGGGGTACTGGGCTTGGCTACTTTACTTGCTACTTTGATCCTTGGAGGTCACCAAGGAAGCCTCCCCTATGATGGACCTCTTCCATCACTAAAATGAGGGAATTTCTTACTAAGGTGACAGTGGTAGGATTTTCCATAGCTACTCGGATTTGTGGGATTTGTGTTGGGCTTTGCACAAGTACAAATCCTGTGATAATAGGCTCATTGTTAAACTTGTTGATAAAACAATAAACATTGAAACTGTGGATCACAGTGAAGAAGCAATTGCGGTTGGCAAGTTGAATCAAAAGTAGAGAGGTTCACTCAAGTTCGTCATATCGTCGCCGCGAGTTGAAACTCCACTATACCACCACAGGTAACCGACACAGTTACCATTCACTGTAGATCGACCTGTGAACTATCGAGGGTCGGTGAAATTTAGGTTGGTGACACCCTAACATAGTTCATCGAGAACTTTATGGGTTTTAGAATCATCGAGGAGAAGACTCACGCCTCTTCCTCTTATTCGAGTTGGATAAAAAAATTAATCCATAATTTTAAGACCATTCATGAAATATTGTTACAAGTAAATTTAAGGCATTATTATTAATAAACGATAAAAAAAAAAAACTCAATAAATTGATGAGAAGTGGACAAAGAACATTATAGAAAAGAAATAACATTAGAAGGAGTATATATCAACTACATCAAATTATGTATAAGGAATTACAAGAAGTGAAAGGTTATACATTTAAAGGCTCTAATTAAAAGTATAAAAAGTGTTGAAATATTGTAACTTAGAAGAATATTCTAATTATATTTGGGTTATTATTTTACAGATCAAATCCCTTTTTGCATGTTGATCAAGTCGGGTCTTGTATAAGATCAAATCCCCTTTTTTGGATTGATCAAACTGTATTAGTATAGTGGTATTTGCAAAGTCAACCCCTAGTAATTATAAATTTGTTTTAACCACTTCTAGAAGAAGTCGACTCAACCAAGTGAAGAGACACAACCCCAGTGCCATCTCACACCTGTATTTATATGTGAGGTTGGTGTCTCATTTACACACACTCACTCGCTCATCTAGTGTGCATATCTTGAAGGCAGTTGCAGTTGTAGGAGGAAGGAGAAGAGAGGCGCATGCTCAGTCTTGGTCTATATTTGGTGTTTTGGTCTTAATCTTGGCATTGTATTGGCAATCTCTTATTGAGGAATTTTTTGATGGGTTTTCTCCCCCATGAGGGTTTCCTAGGATAAAATGTTGTGCACCATGTGATTGTGTTTCTTTCAGTGATCCTCCTTATATTGTTGTTTTGTAAATGCATTGAATGCTCATGTAATTTGGAAAAAACCTAATAACAACAGTAAAAACTTAACATGGTATCAGAGCTTGACTGAATAGAGCATCTTTCACTGTGTATCTAGACGTCACTGTTGACGTACAAGAAAATTATGGTTTTTTTACTGAAGAGGATTTTTTGACCAAAAACCACCTTGGGAAGTGTGCCCTGCCCTAGCGCATATTTTGACAGCTTGAGCGAACTTTTTTAGTGGTTGGATTCTCTGGAAAGTCAAACCCTAGTTTTGATTGGTACCAGAGAACAAGGAAACCAGAACTAGTACCAGAAGCACCAGTCCAGAAGTGCGCAAGTCCAGTTTCAAGGGGTAAAACTTGGACTTTTCAAAAACAGTGAGCTCCAACAAACTCACCTCAACCCAACACATCTCCTAGTAATATCAATTTCATTTTTTGAGCACTTTCATTTTCTGGTCATTTTCTTAGCTCCATGTCAAGATGTTTGTAAGCACCAAGCTTGTTGACAAGCTAGAAGGTGTGGAAAATTTCCCTGCCTAGAAGTACATAATTGGACTCATTCTTGAAGAGAATGACCTTGCAAAATTCAAAAAATAAAATGTACCAGAACCCGAAGAAAATGCAGCCAAAGAGAAGTACAAGAAGGATATGATTAAGGCTAAGAGAATAATTGCATATTCCATTAAAGACCACTTGATCCCTCAAGTGTCTTCTAAGAATACTCCAAAAGATATGTTTGATGACCTAACCAGAATGTATGAAGGAAAGAACATCAACCGGAAGATGAACTTGAGAACCCAACTCAAGAATACAAAGATGCAAAAAGGAGAAACAGTTCAAGACTATTTATCTAGGGTTTCTCAATTCAAAGAACAGTTAGAGGAAATTGGAGACAACTTAGATGAATATGAACGCATGATGACAACTCTTAATGGTCTCACAAGACCTCGGGATGCCTTCATCCAAACTATTTGTGCAAGAAAAGAGAAACTCCAATTTTGACAGTTTATGGGAAGAATGCGTTAAAGAAGAAGAGTGGCCAACCGAGAAGTCGTCATATTAAGAGATGAAGATCAAGCCCTGTCTGCTCATGCTAAGGGTTGAAAGGGAAAGTCTCATTTTCAAAAGGAGACCAACTTTCATAAAGAGTCTCACTCTCCAAAGAGATTCTAGAAATATCATAAGGGTCAAATAAAGGGAAAAAATTTATCCTCCTACCAATGCTATCATTGTGATAAGATTGGA